>JASDQU010010176.1:36303-64317 GCA_032191745.1 Picea mariana
GAGTTGTTACAACTGCATGGTGATGTAGGTTTGATCATTCTGTTGTTGTAACTGTGTTGTTTGAACATATTTCAGTGTTTGAAACTTGAGCTTAAGAGTGATCTTAAGTCTGATTTTTTCTTCTCCAAGCTGCTTGAAGGCATGATGTCCATAGTAGTCTTGTCCACCTTTATTACTAAGTCTTCCCTCTGCTCACACTTAAACTCAATTTACTGACTGATGTTAGTTGTGGCCCTCACTTCCCTATACATTTCTTGTCCAGTTCTGTGTTGAACATCATTCATATATTGAGTTTCGTCCATTGACCTCCACTCATATAAACCAAACATCCACCAAAAACTCTGATGGCTACTGGGCTCATCCTCCTGCAATCTGAGGGTGACTATCAGTGCTGATATTCTTGGCACCATTGTTGGGGAACGAATTGAAGACATTTCCCTGGGATAGAATGAAAAAAAAATTCTGATTTTGAGGGTGCATCAGAAATCAGTACCTCAAAGATTGCAACTTTCACCTGACGACTCCATTGTTTTTGTTGTGACTTCCAGAGGTAGACACATGAGGTCTACTTCACAATTGCCTTTGGCTACACCTGAAGCTGACCCATAGAGGATTATCAAGAAAGTAAATCTTTCTCATGAAGGCTTTTAGCTGCTCTCCTAGATTAGAAGCTCCCTGGGAGAATGACAATGACTAGATATGTTTTTTGATGGTGAACAAAGACCAGAGACGTTCATACTGCATATCATTCACCTGGCAACTCCATTATTAAAGAACCTAGTGGCGACTCCACTATTTTGAAATGGAAAAGATCTTGTCTTGAAGGTTTGCTCCTTTTAATTTCTCTGTTGTTCCTGGTTTTCCAAATGTTGTTCCTACTATCGATGAGTGGGGTGTTTTTTTGCCCATATTTAGAGAACATAAAGATGACAACCCTGTTGAGAATCTCTGTGAGTTTCATGAACTCATGCATCAGTGGGAGATACATCGTGAGGATATATTATTGAATATGTTCATGTTCTCATTAGTGGGAGATTCTCATGAGTGGTATCACTCCTTGCCCCCTGCTAGCATCTCCTCCCTGCAGCAGTTTCATGCAGGTTTCAATGCTCATTGTCAAAGGTATTATTCCTCTGAGTTAATTTGTCATAATTGTTGTGAGGAGTATAGAGATGGTGTTCAGAACATAGTTCGTTCTTGAGAAATCTATGAGGAGGAGGGGTATAGCTCAGATGAGTTGGTGAAACTGGTAAAAGCACTTTATGCAAAAATAGAAAAATTGGAGGTAGATCGTGCTTGCTTCTCTTATGAAGGAGATGTAGAGGATATTTCGTTCCTTGAAACAGATGTTTTTGGTAGCCCTGCTTATGATGAAGAAGTGATTTCAAATACTGACCAAGAGAAGCCAACTTTTGATGAATATCCCAATGAAGATGACAAAGAGCAGAGGTTTTCCATAGTTCATGCTTATGATGATTATGAATTAGATCCTTGGGAGAACCATGAAGGAAAAAAGGAGGAGTTAAATGGGAAGTTCATCTCTTGTCCAGAACCTGTAAATGAGAAAATGTCACCTGGGATTAGCCAACCCGCATCAGTCATCTACCCACCTGCACACTCTGAGGAAATCGAACGACAAGTGAGAAATGATGAAGTGCATGAGGTATTTTCTTACCAGTTGAGCTTTCCTGATTATACATTTTTTGACCCCGTGGGGTTGTATGTAGAGTTGTGTTTTTCACAAGCATTGGAGCCCGCAAAATTATTCATTTTGTCATCATTTAGTGGTATTGTCAGCATTCCAAGACATGTTTTCTTTATGCTGTCCTACTTCCCTTAAATTTTGTGGATCATTTGCAGTGAATAAAAGGATCATATTACCACTCAGTCTGGGTGGATATGGTGGAAGTTTGCTTTGACCTAGCGCCTGGTAAAAACAAATTAGCTTAGGATTGTACATAAATAAGATCCTTCTAGAGCCCATGTGTTTGTTTTAGTTTTTAAGTAGAGTAGTGTACATATCTCCCTATTTTCCTCAGCGTTGTTTTGAGATAGAATCCATATCCCAACAGCTAAGGCACTGGAGCTGCGTGTTCTTGGAATCTCGCATGGAGCATGCCATCCCCTGTGGAGCCAAATGTTATCACATAGGGTTTTCAAGAGTCATGTGGGTTTATTGAGGATACCTAAGACTATATATTTCCCATGTATCTCTCCTTTTCGTAGGCCAAGTCTTGAAGTTTTTCCCCCTTCAGACGAAAAAATTGTTTTCCATTTTCCCTTGTTCGTTTGTGCGCTCTGGTTTCCCTTAATATCTTACTCGAAAGAAATCACGGCCCCAAGCCCCTCGGTTTTTCTCCGAGGATGAGCACTCACCTCCTGTGTTTCAGTCACTGGTCTCCCCATTTTCCCAAGCCCACAACAAAATAGTCCAGGTCCTTGTTCACACAGGCCGCAACCTTGAGCATGAAGCACAAATTTCAGAACAATTTATTTCGGACTTGAATCGCAAGCAATAAGCGAGTCCATTTTGCGATGGTGGGGATCCCCTATGAATATTGGATTGGCGGCCCTTAGGTATTCAGAGTTTTAGAATTGTATGAAGTATGTTGCAATAAAAAGAGCCGAAGTCCCGAAGTGATCACTAGTCATTGATCTTAAATGGGACAGGTGGCAGCTGATCCAAGCGTTCGGGGAAATGAGCTTCGGGAGTTTCGAGGTGAGAAGTGCATAAAACTTTTGGAGAGCCGAAGCCCAAAATCCCGAAGAAATCATAGACCATTGATCTCAAAATCAGCAGGGAGTCGTTGATCTTAGTGGTAGTGCCTCCCGAAGGCCCGAAGTCCCGGAGTCCCGAAGGGGATCTTGGCCATCCGAATCCAGAATACCACTCGTCATCAAATATGTCACTCCAGGAGTTTTACTTCGAGAGTTTTAAAATGCAAAAATCACCAAGGTCCCAAAGGCCCGAAGTCCTGAAGTGTCGAAGCGCCTGAAGTCCCGAAGTGGCAGAAGTGTCGAAGCACTTGAAGTCCCAAAGTGGTCAAAGTGTCAAAGTGATGAAGTGGCTGAAGGCCTAAAGTGAATCTGAGTGGTTGATCAAGAATGGCCACGTGTCGTCAAATCCATAGCTTCGGGTAAAAGAAAAGAAGGTAAGAAATATTTGAGTTTTGATTTTCCCAGAGCCTGGAGACTCGAAGTGGATCTTGGTCGTCCAAATCTAGGAGCCACACGTCGTCAGATCCCTAACTCTGGTGAATTTGCTTGGGGCAACTAAAGTTTGATTATTGAGAATTCTGAAGCCCGGAGCCTTGAAGGGATCTCAACCACCGATCTCAGGAGGGCCACGCGTCATCATATCTATGACTCCGAGTAAAATCCTTTGGAAGCCCAGGTTTGAGATTTGATTTTCCCGAAGTCTAGAGCCATGAAGGGATCTCAGTCATTGATCTCAAGAGGGCCACATGTCATTAGATCCATAGCTCTGGGTAAAAGATGTTGAAGGCAAAGGAAGTTTGATATTTTATTTTCCCAGATTCCAGAGACCTGAAGTAATTCTCGATTGTTCGATTCAAGAAAAAATGTGTCATCAGATCGCTAGCTCCAAGCAAAAGAAAAGAAAGTAAGAAATATTTTATTTTTTATTTTCCCGAAGCTCAGAGACCCGAAGTGAATCTCAGTTGTCCAAATCCAGGAGCCACACATCGTCATATCCCTAGCTCCAACAAATTTTCTTGGGGAAAATAAATTTTGACTATTGAGAAGTCCGAAGCTCAGAGCCAGGAAGGGATCTCAGTCATCGATCTCAGGAGGGTCATGCATCATCAGATCTATGACTCTAGGTAAAATACCTTGGAAGCCCAAGTTTGAGATTTGATTTTCCCAAAGCCCAGAGTCACGAAGGGATCTCAGTTGTCGATCTCAAGAGGGCCACGCGTCATCAGATCCATAGCTCCGGGTAAAAGCAGCTGAAGCTAGAGGAAGTTTGAGATTTGATTTCCCAGAGTCTGGAGACCTGAAGTAATTATCGATTGTTTGATTCAAGAAGACATGCGTCGTCAGATCACCAGCTCTGGGTAAAAGCACATAGAGGATCCAAAGGAAAAAGGAGCTAGTGCCTGAGCCCTAGAGCACCAAGTTTGTGGAAGTTGTTGGCATAGACACGTGGCATCCGTCTAGTGCTGACACATGTCACTCATTTCAAGAATTTTAGACATGCTTTCTGCCTATTTTCAAGTGACACATGTCACCTCTCCATCCATGACATATCAGCATGGTGACGTCAGTCCTCCACATCAGATCATCCATCCTTCGAGAGCTATTATTTTTCAGCACCAAAAGTGGCGCCCAATCCCAAGACACACTTTTGCTAGATCCTAAAGTTGGTAGGCGATTAAGCTTGGCAGTGGTAATAAATCTAACAGGTGTGCTTAGATCATAGATCAAGACCAGACCTACGACCACAGTCCATTTTGGGGGCGCAACATGCTCGGGCAATATTTTTCTTGAGCAGTCCCGCAATGGAAACCATGGTATGGTGAAAATGCTACGTGGTGAAATGTGATGGATTGCGGGCCCAAAAGCGGTCTGAACCCAAACCACCTCTGAGCTACCCTRCACATGTTTATATGACATCCTATCCGAGAGCATCACATGGCCTCTCCCTGATCATTAACTCTCATTCAATCTCTGAGGAAAGGTAGTTAATGAAAATAGAGTTGGTGGTTGAAACCTCGACTCACTCCATAAATGGAAGGCATGGAGGGTCCGATTGTGGGGACTGAACCGTCAGCTCATGATACCCCTACGGATAGATTTCCTTGCAAAAACCATGGTGATCTGAGATCGTTTCTGACAATGGGATGCACGTTCAGTCTGACAAAAGAAGTTGTCGACGCAAATATTTTATTGTAGCGTCCTGGTCACACGCCTGGTAGTGGCGAATTGTTTTGAGTATAAATAATTAGTTTTGATACTTTGTGAAGGTCGTCAACTAGTTGAGCAGAGCTCCCTATTTTGTAATTTTTTTTATGCCAGAACTGTCCTCTGGTTATGTATCAAATTTGAGACTTTAAGATTAATAGAAGTTAGCCTCTTTTCATCTCTTTGTAAAAACTATGCTAAAATGCTTGGGCATGGAGGATCCAGTCAAGGTTTGTTATGCCTTTGTAATGTAGGTTTGATTGTAGCAGTATCGTGACCAGTTTTAGTCAGCTTCCTTGTGACCTTTTTCCCTCTTACATTGAATGGCTCTGGCATGGAGGATCCAATCAAGTTGTTGCAACTACATGGTGATGTAGGTTTGATCATTGTGTTGTTGTGACTATGTTGTTTGGACATATTTCAGTGTCTGAAACTTGAGCTTAAGAGTGATCTTAAGTCTGATTTTTTCTTCTCCAAGTTGCTTGAAGGCCTGATGCCCATAATAGTCTTGTCCACCTTTCTTACTAAGTCTTCCCTCTGCTCACACTTAAACTCAATTCACTGACTGAAGTTAGTTGTGGCCCTCACTTCTCTGTACATTTCTTGTCCAGTTATGTGTTGAACATCATTTATATATTGAGTTTCTTCCATTGACCTCCACTCATATAAACCAAACATCCACCAAAAACTTTGATGGGTACTGGGCTCATCCTCCTTCAATCTGAGGGTGACTATTAGTGCTAACAAGTTATATTGCATTTAAATTTAGCTTCATTTTCATAATATCTTAGAAATAAACTTTTTATCAAAATTGGATCAACCTTGTGTTTGATTTCAAAATCCTCTTTAGTGACAACCGGGCCCACATTTTGGTGAATATTTCCATCCCAAACGAGTATAGTCCTAATTAGGGCCTTGATCAAGTAGTTTGTCCATGTTGAATACCAGGAATTTTTTGAGGCATCAATAGTATCTCTCTGTGTAATTTATAATAGAAAAAAACTCTCATTTGTAAAGGATCATAAGTTCAAATTAGTAGCAGAGGGAATATTTGAAACCAAAGAGGCCATTGGAAACTGAAGACTTGTGTGGAGCACACTCTTTCTATGGAATCAAGTAATTATTATTCTTCTTCTTCTCCTTCCTTTTCTCTCCATTATCATTATCCCTACATACCCAAGAGGCATATTGTAAGCATCATATTATCCCAAATGCTATATTGGCTATGAAAAGAGACTTAGTCCCCTCCTAAAACCCAATGTATTTCATTTTGGAAGAGATTTAATGAATGAACCCCCATATGATATTCTACCTTAGTTTTGAAGAATGGTGGAGGATAGAGTTGATTTACCACACCCCCCACCCTCCTCCCCACCCCCCATAAATGTCATTTCCTTTCTTCATTGGAATATTTTTTTATGTAATTGATATGTGGAGAAACTTGGGATTGAGTTAATTCAACCCAAACCCTTGTGCATTTTGTATTTCTTGTTAATTAATGGGAGAATGTTTATGTAAATCATCGATCATCTCTATTGCATTGATCAAATAAAGTTCTAGCCACTTCTTTTTCATTTATTATGTCTATTTGCTTCATGCGTATTCATTTATACTTGTTGGATCTACTCATATGCTAAATAAGTATGTTGTATAGGGTTTTTAGCCACATGAAAGAATTTATAAACAACCTTCCCTTAAGTATAAATCCCTTTTTCCTTGAGTTATTTATCATGCAAAATTGGATCATGTTGCTTATGGTTAATAAAATCATTCCTATGGGTAGAAGTTATTGAATCTTTGTGTTGTTTGGTTTCTTGTTCACTCCCAAAACTATAATTCAAAATATTTATAATTTGTAAATTTAATAAATTGTAGAGGAAAACACCATGTGCCACCCCACCTCTACAATAAAACTAGTATGAGCTCCATTAAGAAATATATTTAGTACATTTGAGGGTACCCCACCTCTGGCCAGAGAACTAGCTCAAAGACCTAGAGTAGCATAGGAAGGTTCTCCTTCACATTATGCCCAGACATTCACCCTTGTGAGAGTGGGGATGACCTATGGGACAATAAATGGATTAAAAATATACTTATGAGACAAAGGATAAAAAAATATTGGGACAATACCTGGATTAACAAGACACTTATGAGAAAAAGGGTAAAAAAATCTCCCTGCTACCCAATATTCCAATAGACAAATCCTACCAACAAGTCTTCCTACTAATTTAACAAAGGTAAATCATGCTTTACTAACAAGAAATAATTAACATGATGGAGAAAGGACTAATAATTGTTGTAGGTTGAGATTAATTTTCCCTTCTATATATGTACAAGGTCATATTTCAATTTTCAATTAATTATGGTGGGAGAAATCGCACTTAATCCCTCACAAAAAAATATCATTAATTAACAATATTTTTTAATAAATCTAGTCAACCATTTAATAATTATGTTTACATGGAATATTAGGTATGTAACTAGTCAATCTAGGGTAAATAAGGGAAGGGAATGTAATTTTGAACTCAAACTTGATATTCAAGCAAATCATGATGGTTATGGGGTCTTTTTCCTGCATTGTTAAAATTGCCTTCATTTAATAAAAAAATATCATCATTAAACCTAGAAGTTGTGAATTATTAGCCAAGTATGCCTTGTGATGAGTCTATTTATATGTACTTGGTTGTCATGAATTTGATTATATGATCAATATTCTTCCCAATGATCACGAATTGTCCTATACCTTCTCTAAGCAACTATATTTCATATGTCACTCAATAAACCATCAACAAAATAAAAAATGCAGTTGTAATATGTTACAAATAATAAAAATAGGTAGTGTTGTACATGAGTAAGCATGTCTACACTCAGACACTACCAAGTTAAGATCTTCGACCAAGATTTTTATTGTGGATCACTTCCAAGGAAATGATGTTTCACTAGGCATCCTAGAGAGAAAATTCCATTATGTCTTGATCCATATGCATGCTGTAACCTCTAGTGATGCATTTTAGTTTATGGGTATTTTTTGACATACCTGCAGGTCTATTAGAGTCTTGAAAGAAAAAAAGCATCGGTTTCAAGTCCATGCTACCTAGAGTGCCCCTCCAATGATGTGTTTTAACAATTATTTTTTCTTTAAGAAATTGGCGAGGTCTAGCGCTATCTTAGAGATGAAAATGCAGTATCTTTGATGCAAGTAATGATCTCATATTCCCCAACAATGCATTCTTCCTCTTAATGTATTTTACTCCTTCAAGAAGGTCCAATGAGGTCTGAAATGTAAAAAACACATTGATTCTTAATGAAGGGTGAAACTCAACTTATTTGACAATGTGTCTTATCTCCATGTGCACTAGTAATACCAAAGAGAAAAATTCATTACATCTTGATCTAACTGGTTATTGTAACCTCTCTATTTATTCATTTTAGCTAATGGGGATTTCTTGACTTACTTGGTCTAACGAATCCTCAAAATAAAAAAATGAATTTGTTTCAAGTCCATGTTATCTACATAGCCCCTCTAGTGATGTGTTTTAACTATTCTTTTGTTTTTAATACTTTGGAAAGGTTCATCAATGTCTTAGAGATGAAAATGCATTGTCTCTTTTACAAACAGTGGGATCAACTTCCCAAACAATGCATTATTTCTCTTAATGTGTTTTCCTTTCTTTAGTAGTGTCTAATATTGAGGTTTGAAAAGTTAAAAATGCATTGATTCTTGGACAAGGGGGGAACTTAGCTTATCCAATAGTGCATCATTTCTCCTTGTGCATTTTTCATCCCTTAGTGGGGTTCAATGAGGTTGGAAAAATTGAAATCACATTGTTGCATGCTTAGGGGTGAAAATTATCTTTCTTGACAATGGGTTTTCTTTCCTTGTATGAATTTTATCACTCAATGGGGTGTAATGGGATTTACAATGCCAAAATGCATTATTGGCCTCTCCAAGTAGCATCTCCACCTTCTACAGTAGTATGCATTTCTCACTAATGTGTTTTTAGTATAAAATGCATCATCACCAAATCTAGGTAACAAATACAATTCATCCAATAGTACATCCACCCCGTCATGAATTTTTCTTCATCTAGTGGGATCTAGTAATGCCTTAGAGGGTAAAGTGTGTCACTTATTTTCCTGTTAATCAAATACAACTCATCTAGTAGTGTGCATTAATCCTCAATTCATTTTTGGTATTCAATAGGGTTTCAATGAGAAAAATGCATTGTTGACCTCTCCAAGTGAAATTCATTCATCCTCTAGTAGCGTGCACTAGCTTCATATGTATTTGTATACTTCTGGTTAGTGCTCTAAGGTCAAACACAAAATTGACTTATTCAAGAAACATTCTTAACTCATTTAGAAAAAAAATTCCTCATTCATGACTTTTCATCCTTCAATAAGATTTCATGGAGTCTTAATGCCAACAATGCATCCATTGCTTATCTATTGCACAATTGCAACTCCCTTCACCATGAATTTTTCCTTTGCATATTTTTTTATCCTTTGATGGTGAATCTAGAGGTTAAACACATCTTTATAAAGACCAACATTGTGTTTGGGTCTAAGTTAGAATGTTGTACCCAAACGCTTCAAGAGATAATCCACTTCCAAAAAAGAGTTCATTATCCCTTTAATATGTTTGATGATCCTTGGAGATTACTTGCTTCATCGACAACTCTCCCAATGGAAAATTTTATTTATTTGTGCTTCTCTCAATCAATATAATAAATATTCACTTCATGGGAGATCTGGCTAAGTTATATCCTCGAGCTTCCTCGAGGGTGATCTAGTGAACCATGCATTTCTTGCATGCATCCTAGACAATGTACAATTGTCTTATTGGAAAGGTTATTCACAAATAAAATCCTCAGTTGAACTTTTGACAGTGTCTTTCCCTACCTAGAGTATCTACCTCTATATATGTTTAGTGTAAATTCATGTTCATTTCTACTAAGAAAGACCATACAAGGAAAGGGGCATACTCAATAGTCTAAATAAGAATTGCAACCAAAACGTTTCACTATCCAAATCTCCTTATTTCTAATTCTCTCCATGCTACTTTCTCTTTCCTCCATTGTTTCAAAATCCAACAAGGATCCCCTCTCTTTCTAATGAATATGAGAGCCTTCCACCAACTATTATTACATTGGATAAGCAAACCATTGATATTAATTGAAACAAATATATTTCAATGTTTTTTCACCATTCATATTTTATTATCTTTGTCCTTTCCTATGATTGTCATCTTACATTATCCACAATAGTGAATGCACAAGTTCCACATTAACAAAATCATGTTCAATGTATTGATTAACTTTAAGCATTAACTTGTATCATGTTATACACCGAGTAATCCATGAAATTTGTTGATAGATATGATAATGGGAACTATGCATTAATGGTGTCTTCACATGAGAAACAACCATCCTAGTCTAAAGTTGTGTGTGTCAATTGTGAATAATGAAGAATTCAAATAACAACTTATGTGACATAGCCAAGGAAAATTTCTTGATCACCATGCATGTTTACATATGCTTTTATTATTATAAACATGATTTTAAGTATTCTGTTATTACTACTTCATGCACATAATTTTCAATTCAACGATATACCATTCATGGATCATCCATGCGCAAGCAAAGGAAAACACTACAATTAAGGTATCATGATATAAACAAGAACATTTTTTTAAGGTATTCATGAGCAAGAGGATTTTAAATCATTATAAACCTCAATTCAAAAAAAATCCAAAGAATTTGTATATCATCAAAACTAGGCTCATCATCCAACTGAACTCAAAGAAAAGACCAAATAAGCATTGGTTCATAAGTATTCATCCACAAACACAACATTAATTATCAAAACAAATGCATTCAATAATCTTGTAAGTTTTATTAAAACAAATATCTAAGGTGAGATGCATAGTGACTATAGATAGAATGCATTCATGAACATAAAGAAATACTAAGTAGAGAATACTTGAACACTTGCAATACTCTTCTACATTCAATTACAATATTCAATGATGAAAGGAAAGAAGAGAAGCAAGCATTGCCCATTCAATTGATAAAATCCATTTTCATGAAATAGGTAAGATTAAATAAGTGAACATGTGCTAGACTATCATATCTTCTAGAGAAAACAAATCACTTTAAGAAACATACACCCAACTGTAAGGAGAAACTAAATAAGATTGATGAAATTAAAACTTTACACAACTTGCTCATAACCAAAGAAAGTTCAATAATGGGACATGTCAATCACCAATGAAATCATGCAAGAACCTAAAGTCACACTTAGCCAAGAAACATGATTGTTACATCCCGAGAGGAAAAATAGTATCTAACTACTCAACCATGTTGCGTATGTGTTATATTCTTTGCAAGTGTAATACCCCTAGGCCGAACCCCAATTGTAAATGTAAATATAAATGCACATATATTTATATAAGATGGTGAGTTGTTGGTATCAAGTCTTGGATTCAGTGTTGTGTGCACAATCCATAGTTTGGTGATTGTGCAAGGATTGTGCATCAAAGAAAGAACACACACATTTCATAGTGTAGTGTGCACCTATGTAAGTGTGTGAGGATGGCGCACCAAAGTAAGAGTGTGCACATCCTAGAGTTTTGTGCACATCGGATTAAGTGCATAGTTTTGAGGCCAGAGAGCCTTTGTGTATATGCTTGTGTTTTAAGGCTGGTGAGCTTTGATGAAAAAGGCTAGTGCACCTGTATTGTAAATGTAATCTCCCTGAATGTTGTTAATATAATCACATCACTATGTGTAGACTCAATTCTGACTAAAAGAGACAGGGATAAAATCCACGTAGTTTAAGCCCCAACTTGGGGGTGACATGTTTCTAAACAATTATGAGAGAAAAATTCTATTGCTGGGAAGAACATTTGAGTCCTGAACACAATTGGTAACTTTCATAAAAGATAAGTGTTCTTCACATGTTTTTTTAATTACTGTGAGCTCTAATGTTCTTATTTTTAAATGGGTTTATCTTCCTGTATGAAACTGCATTTGAATGTTGTGGTTAATTCTGTGTATTGTTACTGCATGTGTGTGTGTGTGTGTGTGTGTGTGTGCGTGCGTGTGTGTGTTTTGTTTTCCTATATGCTGCGACATATGTGGGCTTGAAAATTATAAGTGTTTCATGTCAGCTAAATATATGATTAATCTGTATAATATTGTTGCACATGAGAAGTATGACGATTATTAAGTATTCATGTTACGTTAAAATTTGTGGTATGGTTAGAATATATCAAGATAAGGTATGAATCTTTGAGCATGCCACGAAGTAGTCCATGCGCATAAAGGTGATAGAATTTGCATACAACATTGGATTGATTTTGTGCGCAGTAGTATCATGTGTGCATAGTGTTTGTGCACACACAAGTATATATGTGTTATGAAGGGATAAGCATGCAAGAGACTTGTGACATTTATTTCACTGCTATCATTGTATTAAAATAAGTATACTTGTATAGCGAGACCCAGCTTGGGTCTTCGCACAGTACCTCAAGGTTGTGCACAGTTTTTGGTCTACTTGTAACAGGGAGCATTATAAGTTGTATCTACACACTAGTATTTTTGAAGTAGCATGGTCAAACAATGAGCTTGGGTTGCTACAAAGAATATCATAGCGATATAAGTTGATTTTTTAGTGACATGGCCCATCCTGAGAGGCTGGGGACATTACATTATGGTATTAGAGCATTTGGTTCAACACTAGAGTTGTATGGGTCAAAGATCAACACAAAATAGACGTGTGTGCTAAGTATTGATGTTGTGCAGTGCAGATTTTATTGTGCACGGAAAACCATTGGTGTGCGATATAGAGATATGATGCATGCAAAAATAGCGATGTGTGGATGTGCACACTAGAATTTGGGCATTAAAATCATCTAAGGAAAAAGAAAAGAAATGATTTGGACAAATTGTGCATAACTCTCATAAAATTGTCACATTAATTAGTCTAACAAATCTTGTTGACTACACTTTTTACAGATTTAACAACAATTTTTTCAAGACAAAATCAACACAAAGATTAAAAGCATGGAAGGTGTGTAGAGAACCTACAGTCAGGATGAAGAAATGCAAAGGTTGTATGTTGGTATGGGTATTGAAGGTACACAATCCAATGGACATAGGAAAGGCTTAGAAGACAGAATGAACTTGGTAGAGACCATAAAAAGTTTTCAAAAGGACATCCAAAGTTATAAAGATAATAATTATAGGCTTATGAAAGTGAAGGAGGAGAAAGATGGATTTAGCATCAAGTTGCTACAAATATTGGACAAAATTGAGAAAAATATGGATAGGGAGACCGAGTCAATCAAATCATGAATACACATGTCTCATGACAAGGGAAGAAAAAAAAAATGTTGACATACATCTCCATCACTCTCTGAGATATTCAGTTGGGAGAACGCTCAATAGTTTGAGCCCATCTCTTGTCATAATTCATAAGAGAAGGACTGGGGTGGAAAAGCTACAGGGAGAAATGAATAAGATCAAGCCTCCTACTTATGATGGTGAGCATAAGAAGGATGAGGATGCATAGACATGGTTGTTGGGTATGAGGAAATACTTCCAGCTACATAATTACTCCTCGTAGGAAGAAGGGTGAATTGCCATTTATCAACTCAAGGGGAAAGCATCAATGTAATGGGATCAGTATGTGCAAGTGCAACACATTGATGAGAAGAAGGTTACTTGGAGGTAATTCAATCGATATTTTGAAAAAAATATTTAACCAAGCGCTACCATGAAAGGAAAATGAAAGATTTCTTTGAACTCAAGCTTGGGAGCATGACCATAGATGAGTACGAAAGAATATTTTTAGAGTTGTTGAAATATGTTCCTTTTATCAAGGATGAACAAGTGATGATTCAAAGGTAACTAGGTGGGATTACATCATTTACTAATGATAAGATACAATATGATGATCCCAAGACATTGGAGGAAACTATAAGGAGAGATAAATGTCTCTATGATCAGCAAAGGGGAAGACTGAATTTCCAAAAGGCTTGGGAAGACAAGAAAAAAAGCAAGATGGAACAAAGGAAGAAGGGGACTAAGCCACCATTTTTCAGAAATATTGTGCAAGGACAACCAACTTCCAAGGATCCTAGAATGACTGAGGCAATGGAAACCAGGCCAAGGCCAAAACCAATGAAGTTTTGGGGTTGTGATGGAAACCATATTTTTAGAGATTTCCCTCAAATAGGTGAAACAAAGAGGATTGTGCATAATGTACAACAAGATGCGACAATTGAAGACATAGGTAGAAGTGTACCTAGAATTTACGCATCCATGGACAACAAATAAGTTGATTTTCAGTTGCACATGATCGAGGTGGACGATAAGATTAATGATCAA
The DNA here is from genome assembly GCA_032191745.1 of Picea mariana. Taxonomy (NCBI): domain Eukaryota; kingdom Viridiplantae; phylum Streptophyta; class Pinopsida; order Pinales; family Pinaceae; genus Picea; species Picea mariana. Next base: position 50,619 of record JASDQU010010176.1, read on the forward strand.
CCCATTTCTATTTTAATTGGCTCAGGAGCTAGTCATAGTTATCTAGATCCTAAAATGGTGGAAAGATTCCAATTGTCGAGAAGTAAGCTTGGAAAACCTTGGTTGGTGTAGTTATCTACAGGGGAAATAAGGAAACATAATGAGATGGTCAAGGCATGTCTAATGAAAATGAATGGATTGTGCACAAAAGTTGATTTGAATATCATACCTTTGGGCTCATATGATTTCCTCATTGGTATGGATTGGTTGGAACAACATCATGTTGTTCTAGACTGTTATAATTAGGAACTTACTTGCCTGGATGAGCAAGGAATTTTGAGAACAGTTCAAGGAATTCTAAGAGTTGTGACTATCAGAGAAATTCTAGCCATAGATGATTTTAGGGGCTAAATTTCACTCATTGGCTAATTTTCCATGGTTTTTCCAAAAACAAGATTTGCTATTTTAAAAATGATTCGCCCAAATTCTATAGGATAAAATTATTTTACCTTAAAAATCGCCAAACTTTTACAAAAAATATATAAAATCCTTAGAAATTTGAATAATTTTACAAAAATATCGCCAAACAATTATAGTTGGCATATAAAGGATAAGTAAGATTCGCCAAGGTTTCTACATTTTAAAATAAATTTCCATCCTTAAAATCATCCCTGATTCCAGCCTTGCAATTGAAGAAAAGTTGCAGGAAGGGATGTCAAGTATTTGCAGTGCACATGGAGGGGGCACCCAAAGATAAAGTGCCAAGTGTTGAAGACTACACAATACTAAAATAATTTGAGGATGTCTTTAAAAAAATATCGGGGTTTCCACCAAAAAGAAATATCAATTTCTMTGTAAATTTGATGCCAAGAAAAACTCCTCTATCCAAGACTCCTTATAGGATGAGTACACCAGAGATGAAGGAATTAAAAATGCAACTTGAAGAGATTATGAAGAAGGGGTATATATGCCCAAGTGTGTCACCTTGGGGTGCCCCAGTATTGTTCGCGAAAAATAAATATGGTACGCCGAGACTCTGCATTGACTTTAGGAAGTTGAACAAAGTAACAATAAAGAACAAGTATCCTTTTCCAAGGACATATGATATGTTTGATAACCTAAGGGTCACAAGGATATTTTCCAAGATTGACCTTAGATCTGGCTATCACCAAGCGATAATAAAATAGGAAGACATCAACAATACTTCCTTCATAACAAGGTATGGCCATTATGAGTTTGCAGTGGTGCCATTTGGGTTTTTGAATGCACTAGTTGCTTCATGTGTTTAATGAATGGAGTTTTCAGAGAATACTTAGATAAGTTTTCCATTGTATTTCTAGATGACATACTTATTTACTCAAAGTCTGAGGAAGAGCATGAGAAACACTTGAGGATGGTACTGCAAGTATTGAGGGAGCATCAACTTTATGCAAAGTTGAGAAAGTGCTTGTTTTACCAGGGGAAAATTCATTATTGGGTCATATCATTTCATAGGAAGGAATAATTGTGGATCTAGTGAAGATAAAATCCATTGAGGAATGGCCAACACCAAGAAATGTCACAGAAGTGAGATATTTCATGGGACTGGCAGGGTACTACAAATTTTTTAATGAAAGCTTCTCAAATATTGTGCATCCAATCACATACCTACAGAATAAAGGTGTGTGATTTGAATGGAATCTGGATTGTAAAAGGAGTTTCCAACACTTGAATTTTTTTTTTACTAGTGCACCAATACTAAGGATTGCAGATCCAAATGAAGACTTCATGGTGTGCACAAATGCATGTAAATAAGGTCTTGGGGGAGTCCTTAGTCATAATGGGAATGGGATATGTTATGAATTAAGAAAATTAAAAGAGAATGAGAGACTCTATGTCACCTATGATTTAGAATTGGCAACTATAGTGCATGCCTTGAAGATGTGGAGGAACTATCTCATGGGTAAAATATTTGAGATGAGAACAAACCATTGTGTTCTCAAATATTTGTTTGGACAAACAAGTTTGAATTCCAAACAAAGCAAGTGATTAGAATTCCTCAGTGAGTATGAATTTGATATAAATCATATCAAGGGTAAAGAGAATAAGGTGGTTGACGCACTCAGTAGGAGATTTCATGAGATGCATACTACAGTTATTAGCATGTACCAAAACAATTTGAGAGACAAAACCATAGAGGCTGCAAAGTCAGATTAGCGCTAATAGAAATTAAGAGTAAAATTACAACAAGGTATTTTGCAGTAGGAACTTGAAGAGTATGAGCTTAAAGAGGATGGAATTCTCATGTTTAGGTGCAGAGTTTATGTGCCTGACTCATCAGAGTTGAAAAATAAAATATTGAAGGAATTGCATAATCTGCCTTATGTCAAGCACCTTGGGTATCAAAATACAATAGCAGTTATTAAGAAGCACTATTATTGGCTAGACATGAAAAAGGAGGTTGTTGATTTTATTGCTAGATGCCTTGAGTGTCAAAAGGTCAAAGTTGAGCACACACATCCAGTTGATTTGCTACAACCTTTGCCCATTCCTGAGTGGAAGTGGGAAGTTATAACGATGGATTTATAAGTAAGCTTCCCATTTTGTTCCAGTGAATTCGACTTACAAGGAAACTAATATTTCTTATATCTACATGAGTGAAATTGCTAAATTGCATGGTGTGCCTAAGACAATTGTGTCTGATAGAGATCCCAAGTTCACTTCAAATTTTTGGAAGGGATTATTCAAAGGAATTGGGACAAGTCTGAACTTTAGCACAACATATCACCCAGAATCAGATGGACAAATAGAGAGGGTAAATCAATTAATAGAATATATGCTAAGGATGTATGTGATGGATAAACCATCAAAATGGGAAGACTAATTTCATTTGGTAGAAGTTTCTTACAACAATGGGTATCAAGCATCTTTAAAGATGAGTCCATTTGAAGCATTGTATGGTAGAAGGTGCAACACACCTGTTATTTGGGATAATCCAAAAGACAAAGTAGTGGTTGGGCCATATCTTCTCATGGAAATGGAAGAGAAAATGGTAAAAATAAAGAAAAATTTAAAAGCTCCCCAATAAAGACAAAAAAACTACGCAGATAAAGGTCGAACTTTTAGATAATTTAAAGTGGGTGACCATGTGTTGCTAAAATTGAAAGAAAGAAGAAGTTCCCTAAAGTCAAGGAATTTCTCTAAGCTATAAACACGTTATTGTAGGACATTTGAAATCCTATATAGGATTGGTCCTATCGCATATATGTTGGATCTACTTGCATCCTTGAGTAGTCATAATGTATTCCATGTTTCCTTACTTAAAAAGTAAGTACCTGATGCTAATCATGTCATTGGCTGGAATGTGATTCAGGTGGAGAAAGAGGGTGACTTCTGAGTTCAACCAATGCACATGTTGAATTGGAAATTCAAGATTCTCTGAAATCATGCAGTAGGAATGGTAAAGGTTCAATGGACCTGTTATAGTCCTGAGGATGCAACCTGGGAACATGAGGATGCTATGCGAGCAGAGTATCCACATCTCTTTGAGGATTTTTGAAAGTTTTGATTATACATGTGTATGTAATGCATTGAGAACAATGCATAAATGAAGGGGAGGGGAATGTAATACCCCTAGGTCGAATCCCAACTGTAAATGTTAATATAAATGTACATATATTTATATAAGTTGGTGAGTTGTTGGTATCAAGTCTTGGATTCAGTGTTTTGTGCATAATCCATAGTTTGGTGATTTTACGAGGATTGTGCATCAAATAAAGAACACACACATTTCATAGTGTAGCATGCACATGTGTAAGTGTGAAAGGATGGCACACCAAAAGAAGAGTGTGCACATTCTATATTTTTGTGCACACCATATTAAGCACACATTTTTTAGGCCAAAGAGTCTTTGTATATATGTTTGTGTTTTAAGGCTGGTGATTCTGGATGAAAAAGGTCAGTGTGCCTATATTGTAAATGGAATGATCTTCAATATTGTTAATATAATCACATCATTGCATGCAGACTCAACTTAGATGAAAATAGACGGGGGCTAAGATCCATGGAAAAGGAAAAAGGGGGAAGCTTAAGTCAAGGGAATATTTTACTAATATTTCTGAAAGTTTAATTTATGGATATGTGTTTATCCTAAGTGTCCAAAGGATGTGAATGAGTCACCAAGTGGAAAAAATCTAGTCTTGAAGGTGACACGTGTCTAGTTATAATGTTGAGCAACTGAGAGGGGGGGTGAATCAGTTGTTACCATGCTTAAACAATTATGCTTATTTTAAATTCTTTGCAGAGCACTTAATGACAATCACAATAATGCAGGGAAGTAAGCAATAGAACATTTAGCATCATTGTCACATATGAAATCTACAGAGATAGATATTTCTTGAGGAAACCCATAAAGGGTAAAAACCTCTTCTTCTTTATATGATAAGTAATATTTACATTCTGTACATTATCATACATATGAGCTCCAACTCATTGTGAGGCTACAACCTCTGTATTGCAAGCTGCAACTTGCTGAGAGCACCAACTCTCTGTTTTCTCTAGCACCTACTAGAAGGAAGCACCAACTCCCTGGTTTCTCTAGCACTCACTAGAAGGAAGCACCAACTCCATAAATGTTCCAACTTCAACTGGATGGAAGCACCAACTTTCAGTCACACAGGCACCAACCTGTACAACAGAGAACAACAGTTCTCCCTTGCGCCACCCTGCCACCCTGGTTTCTCTGGCTGCAACTAGATGGAAGCTACAACTCCTTGTGTTCAAGCACCCACTTGAACCTCTGAGGACAACAATCCTCCCTAGCGCCTCCCTACCACCCTGAAATATAAGTCTTTGCTATATATAAATTTATCATAGTGATACAATATTTATCATTGGCTTACCAGACTTATCACTGTTCTGTTATGCTGCTCTACTCTCCTGTATCAGTGTCTCTTTGTCTACATCTTCTTGTGCTTTCTGATCTTTTGTTTTTATCTATAAGAGTACCTCATCCTTCCTTTACTGTCTCACTGTCTTGCTACACACAGCCTTGCACTTTCTATGCTTCTTCCTTTTATGCTCTGTGGGCCATCTCCATTCAATGCACCATTCCTCTTCTCTGTATTTCAGCTGCTACACACTCCTCCTTCTCCATGCCTGAAATTCTCTCCACCAACAGCCACACCTAATCTCTTCTTTGTTCTTCATTCTTATAGTTTCTGTGCCTCTTCTGCATGCCCTCTCAACAATGTTTATGCATCCTCTCACCATGTTGAGTGCTATGCTTGATCATCATTGCAACTCTTCAGCTTCTATGGATGTTCTTCCCATGCGTCCATCATCACTGGGTGTTATGCCAAGATTCCTTAGCCTATCTTGTAGTTGAGACTCTTTGTCTTCTCTGTCACAGTGGAGCTCATCCCCTCTGTTGCATTTACAAGCTTCACCTCTCTTCCATCTATCAATCGCCTCTATGAACAGTATTCATTCCACTAGCAGATGCCTTGAGACTCTTCAGTTCCTCTGGAAATCACACTGAAGTCTCTTCAAGTCCTCTGGCAAAAACCATCAGTGATTTCTAGTAGTTACAGAGCAAACCTTGAAATGGAGCCTAACTATGTTAGCTCCTTCCACTTACGCGACCACCAGCGGTGACCACCAGCTACATCAATATTTTGGCATTTCGGCATTCGACCTTTCGATATTCCTGTGGTGAAGATTTATCTTAACACTCATTGTTGTGATCCCTGAAACTCTGAAAAACAAGGATCTTAGTTGGACTAGCTTCGATCATTTCGACATTTCACTTTTCACCACTTCGCGATTTCGCATGTTGCGAGTTCCTATTGTGAGGAATCTCAACTCTCCAAGTCGCGATCCCCGAAACTCCAAAAAAGGAGCTTAACTCTTCGATCTCTTCTCTACAACTCTTCACGATGTGACCACCAGTTGTCACCACAGCCTTATTCAAAACTGCATTTCGCAATTTCGCATTTCAGCACTTCAGGACTCCTATGATGAAAATTCTCGGGTCTTGATTCCTCCATCTCTCAGTATCTGAAACTGTCCTCCTGCTTTCAGGATTTCGACATTTCGCATTTCGCGGTTCCGGGACTCCTGATGATGAATATTCTTGACTCTTCCAACTCCCCATATCCGAAACTATCCTCCTTCTTCCAAGATTTTGGCGTTTCGCATTTCATGATTCTGGGACTCCTGATGATGAATATTCTTGACTCTTCCAAGTCCCGGTATCTGAAACTCCGAAATGGAGTTATTTCCTGGTCTGCGAAACTCTTTGTTTATGTGCCTATTTCGGGATTTCGTCGTTTCACATTTCGCCATTTCGTCATTTCGACACTCCTATGGTGAAGTGTTTCGACACTTCAACTCCCGGTATCCGGGACTCCGAAATGGAGTTATTTCCCGGTCTGCAAAGCTCTTGTTGATGTGCGTCTTTCGAGATTTCAAGATTCTGGATTTCACAACTCAGGGAATCCTGTGTTGAAGAGTCTCTACTCTTGACTTCCCAATCTCCTGGTATTCGAAACTCCGAAATGGAGTTGGATCAACGTATTTTGACGTTTCTCATTTCGTCATTTCGACATTCTTGTCGTGAGTTGCTTCCTTGACTCCTCCAATGCCTGGTATCCAAAACTCCGAAAAGGAGTTTACACTTATGATATTTCCATGCAATTATCCCTGCATTGTTGATCTTCCTTACCTACCTGTTTGCCATCAAATAAACAAGCACACTCTTTCACTCTTCGTGCACCTATGCACTATCTCTTCTAAGATTACGTTGTCCCTATTTTTCCATCGTTGCATACTCTGATCTTGCCATCAATGACAAGCACACCTACCTGAAAACATGCCAACAATATCCCCCTTTAGCATTGATGGAAACCCTGAATGACTGTGCTAATCTGTTTGGACCTCCAACTGTAGCATCCAGTCCAGACCACTCCTTTTCTCCCCCTTTGACATCAATGTCAAAGAAAACATAATCCCCCTAAGCTATTGCAGTATTTTTAGGAGGTATCAGATATTCAATCAATACAAAGCTCCCCCTAATAGGATGGACTCTCTTAGGTGTGAGACGAGATGACACCCAACTTCTGACACCCAACTTCTGTCAGAGATATTCAAATGGTGTCTTGTCTAGGGGTTTAGTAAAGATGTCTGCAATTTGTTCTGTGGTTGGAATGTAATGGACCTGAACAACCTGATTGGTGACCTGCTCTCTTAGAAAATGGTATTTTATGGGAATATGCTTGGTCTTGGAGTGGAATACAAGATTCTTAGACACACTGATGGCACTAGTGTTATCACAATGAATTGGGATCAGTGCTACGCATTTTACCTCCAAGTCTGCAAGTGTCTGAATAATCCATAATATGTCACATACCCACTACCTCGATCAACTTTTTCGTTGATTTTTGCTGAATCAGAGCCCCCGAATTACCTACGGAGGCCTAGCGCAAGCTAGCTCTCTCTCTCTCTCCGTTCCCATGTGATCGCGGGTCATGGTCATAGTTCAAATAATAGCGGTGCCTATTTGTATTTCGTGCCTTAGTGCTACAGGGGTGTTGAATCATTCGAATCTGCAACCGTCGAACCCCGACAGGGCTAGCGACCGACCACTAGGGACGAATCCCAACAGGGCTAGAGGACAACCAATGAGAACAGGCCCCGTCGCACGGTTAAGTGGGCTACAGGTGGCACAGGGGGAAATGTGACACGGTAGTCAAAAGAACAGGAGGGGGGCCCTACTTCACATGCCACACTATTCCAAACCCCCCCCATTAAAGGAAGAATGGCAAGGGGGGTCCAGAATTCACCTGAGCACCGTTGATCAAGGTGAATTGATCGCAATCGTTTGAGAGTTGCACATCTGATTCTGGACCCCCCTCCCCACCGCTAAAGGCAGAACAACAAGGGGGCTCYGGAATGAAACCTCAGCCGTAGATCTGGGCRGGTGGACTCTGGYCGTCCAGATCTGCTCACCGCTTACCCTAAGGCATATTCATGCCCCAACTTAAGGTTGACATCTCTTCTCCACATCTGACGGTCATCCCAAACTCTGGATCCTCCGAAAGAATCTCATCCTTTCATCAGGATTTATCATCACGAGAGTCTGAACTCTCGATCACAGGACTCCGAAATTCTTGATCCCCAATTTCCCGATGTGGTTAATCTTTTGACATGTAGCCTCCATAAATCGGACGGTCTAGATTTGTCCCGGGATTTCCACCATGGAAAGTCCCGATCTCTCGTCACTAGGACTCCCGATCCCGTGATTCCTGATTTCCCGAAATGGGAAATCTCATGACACGTGGCCTCCGTCGTTCAAACGGTTCAGATCTATTCTGAGGTTTTCACCATGGAAAATTTTGAACTCTCATCACTAGGACTTCCGAGTTCACGATTCCCGATTCCCTGAAATGGGTAATCTCATGACACGTGGCCTCCGTCATTCGGACGGTCTAGATACTTCCATGGACCTTGGGAATCTATGGTCCTAATTTCTTCGCTACCCACGAAGACACAGAGAAACCAAGTGGTAAGGCGTTTAACACCCTACTTTATTCTACCAATCTAACGGTCGTGTGTGACCGCAGATTTCYCGATGGAATCCCGTCCGTCGATCAACACCTATTTATGGTTAAGGTACTTAACCTTCCAGCTTCTTCTTCTGATCTGACGGTCGTGAGTGACCACAGATCTCCCGACGGGATCTCATCCGTCAATTCGATACTTCATTCTCATGCTGCCATCTCAGGTTTTCAATAGGATCATTCCTTCTCATACAGGGTTACTAAGGCCTTACGCCTTCACATTCTCTTTCCCAGTTCTTGATGGGATTTTCAAGGAGGGTATCTCTACGAAGAGGTTTTTGCCCAGGGTGTTATTTGAGGCATATAAGGGTACCTTTCTCCCATGAATCAGACATGCAATCTGAATTAGGTCGGTAAGCATATAGATAGCGATTCATGAGGAAATAAGCCATACGTAGTCTTTCCATACAAATATACAACTACTAGTACTGATCAAAACACCATATAGACATTCTTATAATGAAATCATTCACAGGTTCACATCTTATGAGCATAATTATCAGAATACATATATTTCAAGATGCCAAAGGAAAAACACTTATCATAAAGTAACACCAGAGGTTATGCAACTGCTGATAGGTGTGATCGTTTCCACCCAACCGTAGGCTCAACGACTCCCAGCGGATTTACCACTAGCCAACCCCGAGCTGAGACCATGATGCTGTGAGACTGTGTCTCTGTCTGCCAGTGACCAACAGTGAAGGTTACTCTCCTTCCTCTCTGTTATCACTCACTCTACATATCGCCATAGTTCTCTTCCTCCCCTCGCGTATGCCCCCAATCGCTTCTACCCCATGCCTTATCCTCTTGCAAGGTTGCGTGTGGCGCGATTTCCCTCGCACTGGTCAGTCATGATGGCTCTACGGATGGGTGGTTCACCTCCCCATCCCTCATTAATTCCTGAGGAGCCATATACCTGCCAGCCTGTGAGATATTTAATTTGGGGCTAGCGAGCCGCTTTTGGTTCTCCGGGCCAGTGGAGTCCAAATACGGTATTAATTCGCGGTGGAAGTTAATGCCACCTTTCCAGGTGCCTTCCACCGACATCGTGGCCTCTTTTTCAGCACATCCCCTCTCAACAGTCCTGCAATATAAATTCATAATGTTATTCACATTCATTGACCTTTTCCACAAGGTCCATTCACATCACATATTCACATTCATGAGTTTGCCATAGTTCTGGCCAGTCCAGTTATTTTTACAAACTGGGGGAAACAGGGTGTTACATAATACCTGAGTGCAACAGGTAGCAGCAACAATGTACTCTTCCTCTGTAGTTGATAAATAAATGGAACCTTTCTTTTTACTAAGTCATGCTACTAACGAGTCACCCAGGAAGAATTCTCCTCCACTAGTGCTTTTTCTCTCATCAACACAGTTTGCCCAATCTGCATCTGAATAAACAGTTAACTAAAAATTCTGATTTCTGGGATACCACAGACCATAAGTCATTGTTTCTTTCAAATACCTAAATATCCTTTTGATAGATTGCAAATGACTCTGTTTAGGTGCAAACTGATATCTTCCTACCATTCCAACAACATGCATTATGTCTGGGTGAGATGTTGTGATGTACAACAGGTTGCCTATCATTGACCTATATGAACTTTTATCAACATCAGGTGAGTCATCATCCTTGCTTAATTTGCATCCAGTAACCATAGGTGTACCCATAGGTTTAGAATATTCCATTTGAAACCTTTTCAACATTTCTCTTAGATATTTTTCTTGAGAAATGAACATCCCTTCAGACCTCTGAGTAATTTGCAGACCAAGAAAAATTGACAGTTCACCTATCATAGACATTTCAAACTTAGACTCCATGACAGAAGCAAACCATTGTACCAATTGATCCTTATTACATCCGAAGATGATGTCATCTACATAGACCAACACAATGAGCAAATCATTACCCTCTGTTTTGATATATAGATTGTTGTCTATTGTTCCTCTCTTGAACCCTTTGTCTTTGAGATACGTATCCAGTCTATGATACCAGGCACGAGGGGCTTGTTTTAACCCATATAAATATTTCTTCAGCTTGCATACTAAGTCAGGGTTATCAGATAGTTCTAAACCCTCTGGTTGTTCCATATAGACTTCTTCATTTAAATCTCCATTTAGAAAAGCTGACTTGACATCCATTTGATAGACTTTAAACCTTTTATGACACACATAGGCAAGAAATATTCTGATAGCTTCTAATCTTGCTACGGGCACAAAAGTTTCATCAAAATCTAGTCCTTCTATTTGAGCATAGCCTTTACAGACCAATCTTGCTTTGTTCCTGACAACTTGTCCCTACTCATTCAACTTATTCTTAAAGATCCATTTGGAACCAATGATATTTTTACCTTCAGGTCTATGAACCATCTCCCACGTATTGTTTTTCTCAATCTGATCAAGTTCATCATTCATTACTTTAACCTAATGGTCATCCTTGCTAGCTTCATTAAAATTCTTGGGTTCCAGCATGGATATGAAAGCTATATGTGATTGCTCAGTATTTTTTATTATCTTTTTCCTGGTTTGTACACCTTTGTCTTTTTCACCAATTATCTGACTTGCAGGATGATTCTTTTGAGTGATTATGGAGGAGGAATTTGAATTTGCCTACTGATTTGAGTCTATCTGAGTATCTATGTCTTCATCTGATTCAAAATCTTTGTTTTCTGATTCTCGGACCTGTTCATCTTTAGCTTTAGCTGTGTCCTCTGTAGAAGACTCATTATTGTACACCTCTCTTGCTGGGATTCCTTCATAAACTTTTACGTCAATATAATCAACCATTTTATGCAGCCTCTTATTATAGCATTTGAATCCTTTACTGTTTGTAGCATGTCCTAAGAAGATACCTTCATCAACCCTGTCATCATATTTGCCAAGGTTCTCATCATTATTCTTTATGTAACATTTACTCCCAAAGACTTTGAAGTGTTTGATTGAAACAGGTCTCCCATACCACAGTTCATAAGGTGTCTTGTCACTTTGTGGTCTGAGGTGGGCTTTGTTAAGAACATGGACTGCTGTGTGTATTTCTTCTACCCAATAGGTTTGACCAATGTTCTTCTCATTCATCATTGACCTGGCCATTTGTTGCACTGTTCTGTTTTGCCTCTCAACTACTCCATTTTTTTGTGGAGTTCTTGGGATTGTGTATTCTCTCTTGATCCCATGCTTATCACACAATTCCTTGAAATCACTTGACAAAAATTCTCCTCCTCTGTCTGATCTTACTTCCTTTAACCTCTTGCCTGTTTGATTCTTAGTTAAAGCCTTAAATATTTTAAACTTCTTAAATGCTTCAGCTTTTTCCTTGAGAAAGGAAACCCAAGTAAGTCTGGAGTAATCATCAATAATCAACATGAAGTAGTTTTCTCTCCCTGTGCCTTCCTGTCTTGATGCTCCACATAAATCCATATGAACTAGTTGGAGTGGTTTCTCTGTTGAAGTAAAGCTCTTGGACTTAAACGGTGTCCTGGTTATCTTTCCTACTTGGCAGGGTTTACACATAGAATATTGAGGCTTTGATATTCTCGGAAAATCTTTTACTGCCTTGAGATTTTTGAGCTTGATTAAGTGGTCAAAGTTTAGATGTCCAAGTCTCCTATGCCATAACCAACTTTCATCATATTTTCTTAGATGACACTCTTCTCTATCTTCTTTCAACACATATACATTATTTTTTGTCCTTGTGCCTTTGGCCACCACTTGCCCTGAGTTTACAGACTTTATCTTGTAGTCCTTGGACGTGAACACCACTTCACATCCTCTGTCACACATTTGAATTACACTAAGCAGATTATGTTTCAACCCATCTACAAGCAGAACATCTTGGGCTTTTCCTTTTCCATTACTTAAACTCACCATCCCTTTGCCCCTTATTTTACCTAGAGCATCATTTCCAAAGGTTATGTTTCCTGATTTTCTTTCACTTAGAGATAGAAACTTACCTTTGTCTCCCATCATATGTTTGGAGCATCCACTATCTATATACCAAGGTTTCATTTGTCTTTGATCTGACAACACTAATCTACACTTGTCACTTTCTTTCTTCTTCCAAACCTTGACATTTTCAGCAGGGGAATTCAAATCTAGTTCATAGTTCCTTAAGCGACAGTCGATAGATTTATGTCCATAGTTATGACAGATGTAACATTCTGGTTCGTTGTATAAAGGATCATAACGATTGTTATGATTAACCTGTGTCCTTTTCCCATCCATCAAGTGATCTGCAGTCTGTGGTGGTTTGTTACTTGGTTGTCTCATTCTTTGTTGTGGAAGATATCTATACCTTGAATGTCTTGATTGCTCATAATTTAATTTTAAAGAACAGTTTACAGCTTTATGAACAAAGTTAGAACAAAAGAAACAATATCCATAAAAAAAATGTTGGTACCTGGAAAATGGTTGTCTTCTTTGAGCAAGTCGATTTGTTCCATGTTGATGATTTCCTTGTGTACGGAGTGCATTTTTTCTTTGTTCTACGGATTCAGTCCTGGCACCTTTTTCTTTACTCCTCCTGGGCAGCTGATTGTCTTCCTTTGTTTATGTAGGTTTGTTGTTGTCATTGGTTGTAGATTTGACAAATTTGATGGATTCTTTGTTTCTTGGCTGACCACTACTTGATCCCTCTTCATAACCCAAACCAGTTTTCAGCTTTGGATTCCTTTGCTAATTCAGAATGGTGACTAATCCTTCTGAGGCTTTGATACTTGACAGATTCTGATGATACAGGGCTTGAAACTTCTCCAACTCTTTCTTAGTTTTCACTACTTCTTCTTCCAGAGCTTTACATCTTGCCTTCCTTTTTGATAACTGTTGTTTCATAATGTCCTCGATTTTATTTGCCTCTTCGAATTCTACTTTTAGCAGGGCAAAGTCTTCATCAGGCTGTTTATTGTCTTTCACGAACTGTATCAACAATTGTTTTTGCTTTCTGTTATTAATTATGAGTTTGTCAATCTCTTCCAGTGCACTGATCAGTTCTCCTTCCATATCAACCACAACTTCTTCTTCATTAGCCTCACTTCCTGTGATTTTATTATCATAATCCTCTTTGGCCATAAGTATGAAGTCATTTAATTTATCTTCAATAGAGGAGTCATTGTCTTCATCATCTG
>JASDQU010010176.1:64340-74703 GCA_032191745.1 Picea mariana
TTATGTGTTTGTGCTTCTCCTCATCATCACATGTCTGATCCTTTCCTTTGTGAGGACATTTATTTGCAAAATGACCTATCTTACCATAGTTGAAACATTTGAAAGGCAGTTTACCTTTGTATTTGCCTGATCCCTTCTTCAGACTCTTCACAAATTTTGCTTCAATTTCATCAGGCCCCGAATCCTCATTCTTGTCTGATTTAAATGATGCTTCTTTGGAGGTGGGTTTATCTTTAACTATTCTCATTTCATATATAGTAAATGTTCCTAGAAGTTGATCAAACTCCAAGGTTTTTAGATCATTAAGTTCTTCTATGTCAGAAACCTTCGGGTTGAACCTATCTGGTAGAGATCTCAAAATTTTTTGAACTAAAGAAGGTTCCTCAATTTTTTCACCAAGTGCTTTTATTGCATTTACCAGTTCTTCAACTCTCAGAAAGTATTTTCCAACATTTTCATCTTCTTTCATATTTATCTATTCAAACTGTACTTTGTAGATTTGAAGCTTGGCATCCTTTACCTTCTCATTACCTTCATAACTGCTAATGAGTTTGTACCACATTTATTTGGCAGTTCCTAGGTGCATAACTTTTACAAATTCTTCTTCTGCAAGCCCACTCAAGATAGCATTCATAGCCTTAGCGTTGAAGCTAAGTTCTATCTTGTCATCCTTATTAGCTAGTACAACTGGCTTTACATAACCAATATCTACCACATCCCAGGCATCTGCACCTAAATCCATTATGTAAGTTCTCATTCTAACTTTCCAGAAGGAAAAGTTTGTTCCATTGAACAGAGGGGCCTTATTGGTTGAATTTCCTTCATGGCTTGACATGTTTAAGCTCTAGGATCTACCCTTAGATAAAAGGGGCTGTCTCTGATACCAATTGTTGAGCAACTGAGAGGGGGGGTGAATCAGTTGTTACCATGCTTAAACAATTATGCTTATTTTAAATTCTTTGAAGAGAACTTAATGACAATCACAATAATGTAGGGAAGTAAGCAATAGAACATTCAACATAATTGTCACATATGAAATCTACAGAGACAGATATTTCCTGAGGAAACCCATAAAGGGTAAAAACCTCTTCTTCTTTATATGATAAGTAATCTTTACATTCTGTACATTATCATACATATGAGCTCCAACTCATTGTGAGGCTACAACCTCTGTATTGCAAGCTACAACTTGTTGAGAGCACCAACTCTTTGTTTTCTCTAGCACCTACTAGAAGGAAGCACCAACTCCCTGGTTTCTCTAGCACTCACTAGAAGGAAGCACCAACTCCCTAAATGTTCCAGCTCCAAGTAGATGGAAGCACCAACTTCCAATCACACAGGCACCAACCTATACAACAGAGAACAACAGTTCTCCCTTGCACCACCTTGCCACCCTGGTTTCTCTGACTGCAGCCAGATGGAAGCTACAACTCCCTGTGTTCAAGCACCCACTTGAACCTCTGAGGACAATAGTCCTCCATAGCACCTCCCTACCACCCTGAAATATAAGTCTTTTCTATATATAAATTTATCATAGTGATACAATATTTATCATTGGCTTACCAGACTTATCACTGTTATGTTATGCTGCTCTGCTCTCCTGTATCAGTGTCTCTCTGTCTACATCTTCTTGCGCTTTCTGATCTTTTATTTTTCTCTACAAGAGCACCTCAGCCTTCCTGTACTGTCTCACTATCTTTCTACACATAGCCTTATGCTTTCTGTGCTTCTACCTTTTATGCTTTGTGGGCCATATCAATTCAATGCACCATTCCTCTTCTCTGTATTTTAGCTGCTACACACTCCTCCTTCTCCACGCCTGAAATTCTCTCCACCAACAACCACACCTAATCTCTTCTTTGTTCTTCATTCTTATAGTCTCCATGCCTCTTCTGCATGCCCTCTCAACAATGTTTATGCATCCTCTCACCATGTCGAGTGCTCTGCCTGATCATCATTGCAACTCTTCAGCTTCTCTGGCTATTCCTCCCATGCGTCCATCATCATTGGGTGTTATGCCGAGATTCCTTAGCCTGTCTTGCAGTTGAGACTCTTCGTCTTCTCTGTCACAATCAAGCTCATCCCCTATGTTGCAGTTATAGGCTTCAACGCTCTTCCATCTATCAATCACCTCTATGAACAGTCTTCCTTCCACTGACAGATGCCTTGAGACTCTTCAGTTCCTCTGGAAATCACACTGAAGTCTCTTCAAGTCCTCTGGCAGAAACCATCAGTGATTTCTAGTAGTTACAGAGCGAACCTTGAAATGGAGCCTAGCTATGCTATATCCTTCCACTTACGTGACCACCGGCAGTGACCACCGACTACATCGATATTTCATCATTTCGGCATTCGACCTTTCGGTATTCCTGTGGTGAAGAGTTATCTTGACACTCATTGTCGCGATCCCAAAAACTCAAAAAAACAAGGAGCTTAGCTGGACTAGCTTCAATCATTTCGGCATTTCTCTTTTTGCCACTTCACGATTTCACATGTCACGAGTTCTTGTTGTGAGGCATCTCGACTCTCCAAGTCGCGATCCCTGAAACTTTGAAAAATGAGATTAACTCTTCAAGTTATTCTCTATATCTCTTTGATGATGTGACCACCCGTTGTGACCACAACCTTATTCAAAACTGCATTTCACAATTTCGCATTTCAGCACTTCGAGACTCCTATGATGAAAAGTCTCGGGTCTTGATTCCTCCATCTTCTGGTATCCGAATCTTTCCTCCTACTTTCAGGATTTCAACATTTCGCATTTCATGATTCCAGGACTCCTGATGATGAAGAGTCTTGACTCTTCCAAATCCCGGTATCCAAAACTCTCCTCCTCCTTCCAGGATTTCGGCGTTTTGCATTTCACGATTTCGGGACTCCTGATGATGAAGAGTCTTGACTCTTCCAACTCCCGGTATCCGAAACTCCGAAATGGAGTTATTTCCCGGTCTGCGAAACTCTTTGTTTATGTGCCTATTTCGGGATTTCGACGTTTCGCATTTCGCCGTTTCGGCATTTCGGCACTCCTGTGGTAAAGTGTTTTGACACTTCAACTTCTGGTATCTGGGACTCCAAAATGGATTTATTTCCTGGTCTGCAAGGCTCTTGTTGATGTGCCTCCTTCGAGATTTCGGGATTCTGGATTTCACAACTCTGGGACTCCTGTGTTGAAGAGTCTCGACTCATGACTTCTCAATCTCCCGGTATCCGAAACTCTGAAATGGAGTTGGATCAACGTATTCCAGTGTTTTGCATTTCCTCGTTTCAACATTCTTGTCGTGAGTTGCTTCCTTGACTCCTCCAATGCCCAGTATCTGAAACTTCGAAATGGAGTTTATGCTTCTGATCTTTCCATGCAATTATCCCTGCACTGTTGATCTTCCTTGCCTACCTATTTGCCATCAAATAAACAAGCACACTCTTGCACTCTTCGTGCACCTCTACACTATCTCTTCTGAGCTTACATTGTCCCTATTTTTCCATCGGTACATACTTTGATCTTGCCATCATTGTTAAGCACACCTGCCTGAAAACATGCCAACATATAACCATACAATATATATTGTTGGACTTAGTATAATTCGTGGAATTATCACTCATTCCAGGATCATTCAGACGAATTTCATCTACGAAGGAATACATATTTTGTTGTAACTTACTTTCATTGCTTAACCCTGTGTCTGGGAAGACCTGTGTGTTGTTGAAGAGGTGGGTTGCCAGGCCTGTGAGAATTCTCTCCAGGTGAGAGATTTGTTATTGAAGAGGTAGGTTGTCAAGCCTGTGAGCATTCTCTCTAGGTGAGAGTTTGTTGAGAACCATTCCCTGGTGCATTGGGCATTAGATACAAGGCTCTAAGACTTCCTATATGGCTTGTTGATGAATCCCCCAGAAGGGAAGTGTGGCAGCCAAAGGACTGTTGAGCAAAGAAGGGGCACACTTCCTGGGGTGGGACTGAGATGTGGTGATTGAGGGACAATAGGATAGTTGTAGCAGTCGACACCTTGGACCAAGTATTTTGTTGAATATTAGACGATATCCTAGAAATATGAACCATGTTTCATGTGGAGTTTAAGCCCTAGCTCAGGGGTGACCTGTCACTGAAATATGATGAGCAACAAAGTCTATGACTGGGAGGAATGTTTGAGTCCTGCACGCAGTTGGTAATTTTCATAAAAGATCAGTGTCCTTCACATGCTTGTTTAATTACTGTGTGCTCTAATTTTCATATTTTTAAATGGGTTTATCTTCCTGTATGAAACTGCATCTGAATGTTGTGGTTAATTCTATGTATTGCTATTGCATATGTGTGTGCGTGTGTTTCTTTTTCCTATATGTTGTGACATATGTGGGCATGACATTTATAAGTGTTTCATGTTAGATAAATGTATGATTAATATGTACAGTATTGTTTCACATGAGAATTATGACGATTATTAAGTATTCATGTTAATTTAAACTCTGTGGTATGATTAGTAGATACCAAGGCAAGGTATGAATTGTCGAGAATGCAGTGAAGTAGTTTGCACGCACAAAGGTGATAGAATCTGCATGCAACATCGGATTGATTGTGTGCACATTAGTATAATGTGTGTAGAGTGTTTGTGCACACATCAGTATATATGTTTTCTGAAAGGCTAAGCATGCAAAAGATTTGTGACATTTATTTCGATTCTATCATTGTATTAAAATAAGTATACTCATAGAGAGAAACCCAACTTGGGTCTTGACGCAATACCTTAAGGTTGTGCACAATTTTTGGCCTACTTGTAATAGAGAGAATTATAAGTAGTATCTATGCAATAGTATTTTTGAAGTAGCATGGTCTAGTTGTGATCTTGGGTTGCTACAAAGAATATCATAGTGACAAAAGTTGAGGTTGTAGTGACGTGGCCCAGCCTAGGAGGCTAGGGACATTACAACAAGATTGGTCCCATGTACTATACAATGATATGGGAGAAAGGTGTGGTAGGAGGGGGTTCATCAAGCTCCCTTGTAAGGGGGTTCAAGGGCAGAGACCTTGGAAAAAAAATTGTAGTTTTTACATACATTTTTAGTGGTTTTTCGGAACATGTTTTTTTTGCCTATGGATTTCTAATTTCTATTAAGGAATTATGGTTGTTGACTAATCCAGGTCAATGGATTAGGGGTTTTGGATGTCATTGGATCATATATATTATATTGTAAACAATGAAGAAGTATGATGAATAAATAATTATAGGTGTCGCTTTAAAACAGGTTGTTGGTTTTCCCTGTTTGCGTTTCCAGGGTAAAATCTCTATGTAAATTTGTGTGCGTGCCATTGTATGTTTTTTGTTTTGATTGAGAATTTGTTTGTAGTAATTAATTGTACAAGTTTAAAATCTACAAACCAACCTAACCTAAATAAAATTAGGATGTATGAAGTAGTAAGCAAACATCATCCCAATCATCAATTTAAAGAGATTAATGAAGCAATAAGACCCAAAAAGTGGGAAACACAAACAATGAATTATCCATGTAGATCAAGATAACCAGAAATTCCATGATCGACACAAGTAGATCATGACTCATATTTACTCAAGAGAAGAAATCGATATTATAGTAAATACCATCAGTTGATAATTCACTAAGGAACCCCTAGCATTCATGTACATTTCACATAATATATTCGATTAGGAAAACCAAACAAAAATTTAAATCATTTGAGAGCATCAATCACATCAAAACATAAGTTACAAATAAGAGTAAGATGTGACCAGTGAATCTTAAAAGTGTTGGAGGGTTTGTTGAAGGACTCACTAAATGGTAACACATTGGATGAGTCTAAGGATCTCCAATAAAATCCACTGAGCAAAAAATAGGAAGTGAAACCAATTTCTTTTTATTTTCATATAAGTCTAAGAATTGAAACATAAGCATGTGCACTAAAGGATTTCTTCATGATAGAATCAATGAATTTTGTGAAATGTCCTGATGAACTTAATTCCTACACCTAAGGGGAAACATTGATGACATTTATTAATCTTAGCATGAATCTATGATCCAAGTTACAATTATGATCACAAGGCCTACTTCAATTTGGTGTGTGAAAATTTTCCACGAGCATGGAATAGAGTATTCCTTAGGGGTTGCTCCATTTTATGCAAGTGTCCATATCTGTTAAGAACCAAATATCAAAATAGCATAAAAACCTCTGAATAAGTACTCCACGATTGGACAAAGAGAGAAATTCAGATAATAAGCCTCTTCAAGGGGGAAACCTCCTTATACATCACATGAATTCACATATACAAGATGATTCCAAATGAAAATGTCTCATTGGTATATATAGGAGACTAGGAGGTACAATTACAACTAATGGACTCAAGCTGACATAAATGAAATAACAATACTGATGTAATATGACCCAATTAAGTGGTAATGTGCCACGATCTAGGGCTTAACATGCCCCTCCCCTTCAAAAAAGGGTTGTCCTCAATGCTTGAGTAGTTCTAGGTGCTTCTAAATAAAAGACTCATCTTCCAACATGGAATCTTTAGCAGGTAGTTTCTTCCACTTAATGAGATACTCTAAAATTAATCTATTCCTCAACTGATGAATTCTTGTGTCAGTGATAGCTTCAGGCTCCAATATGATTTTTCATTCCTCATCAATTTCTGACAATATAGTTTGAACTGGGATCTTGTCACCTATAACCTTCGTTAAGCATGAAACATGGAAAACTAGGTGTACTCGTGAAGATGCAGGAATCTCCAATTGGTATGCCATAGTGCCAGTCTTTTGCAAAACCTTATAAGGTCCATGGTACTTTGGTGATAATTTATTATCCTTCTGAGCTTACTTGAGGGACATCTGTTTTTATGGTTGTAGTCTTAAAAATACCCAATCCCCTACTTCAAAAATTCTTTCACTACGATGCTTACCTGCATGTTGTTTCATGTGATTTTGTGCCATGGTCAGGTTGTCCTTTAAGAGTTGGAGAACCTATTGTTGATGCTCAATGTGATCTTCCACTGTCTGAACCTTAGGTTTTTATTTTAGAGAAGAAGTGATGGACGGTGGGTGATATCCATAAAGCACCATAAATGGTGTCATTTTTGTTGCAATATGAAAGGAAGTGTTATAACACCATTCTGCCAAGGGTAACCACTTGAACCATTGTGTTTGTTTATCAGAGACAAAGAAACAAAGGTAGCCTTCTAGACATTTTTTCACTATCTCATTTTTTCCATTAGATTGAGGATGGTAAGATGACTTATGATCCAATTGAGTACCCAAACAAGAAAATAATTATGTCAAAAAATGTCTAGTGAAGATGGGATCTCTGTCACTTACAATAATCTTTGGGATTTCATGTAGCTTTTGAATTGTCTCCATGAATGCAGTAGCAACTCTACTAGATTTGAAAGGATGAGAGAGTGCACAAAAGTGTGCATACTTGGTAAGTCTATCAACAATCACTATGATGGCACTCTTTCATCCATACTTCAGTAAACCTGTGATGAAATACATGGAAACCTCCTCCCAACTCTAATTTGGAATGGCTAATGGTTGTAAAAGATACAGGGTCTTAATTGTTTCCACCTTATTTTGTTGGAAAACCAAACATTCTTCCACAAACCTTTGAACATCATTTTTAAGGCCATCCCAAAAAAAATCCCTCTTGACCCTATGATATGTTTTCAAAAATCTCGAGTGCCCTCTTATCGGAGAGGTGTGCAATTCCAAAAGAACATTTTGTTTGAGTTGGGAGGTATTACATAAATATAAGTGATATTTGTACCATAGTGAATCCTTTTTCCATGTAAATTTTTTGGATGAACTGGAATCATGCTGCAACCTTTGAATGAGAGTCCACACTTCTTTGCCATTCTTCCATTCATCCCTTTCTTTTGTTATCCAATCGGGTTGGATGAAAGAGATAACACAGATAAATGCCTCAACATCTTACTCCTTTCTTGAGAGTGCATCTGCCACAACATTTTTCTTCCCTTTTTTGTAGATGATTTCAAAGTCATAACCCAACATCTTGGTTACCCATTTTTGTTTCTCTTCTGAAGATAGTCTTTGTTCCAAGAAGTATTTAAGACTATCATGATATGTTTTTACCTTGAAGTGGCCACCTATTTGGTAAGGGTGACATTGCTTGAGTGCATGTAGTATTTCCATCATTTCCTTCTCATAAATGGGTTTTTGTATGTGAGTGGCCTACTTTCAAAAGAAAGGGGCCTTCCTTCTTGTATTCGAACAACACCAATGTCATTTCCCGAGGCATCAAATTCCACAATAAAGGTTTTTGTGAACTATGGTGTGGTCAAGATAGGATATTTTCACTTTGCCTCTTTAAGATGTTCAAAATATTGAGTTTCCTCTGGAGTCCATGAAAATGCATCCTTCTTAGTTAATGTAGTCAAAGGTGTTTCTATTCCTCCATAGTTCTGAACAAACTTGTGATAGTAACCTGTCAAACCCAAAAATCCTCTAAGATTCTTCAATGTTTTGGGAATTGACCCGTCCATCATGGCTTTAATATTTTTAGGGTCTACCTTGACACCTTCATGAGATACAATATGAACCAAATACTCTACCTCCTTCACCCCAAAGAAACATTTGGATGGTTTGGCATATATATGTTGATCCTTTAATACTTGTAGCACCCTGTCAACATGTCGAGCATGATCTTCCCAAGACTTGTTATAGATTAGTATATCATCAAAAAATACTAACACAATTTTTTGAAGGAAGGGATTGAAAATGGAATTCATAAACTCTTGGAATGTGGAAGGTGCATTCATAATTCCAAAAGGCATGACCAAAAATTCATAATGGCCTTCATGAGTTCTGAATATTGTTTTTGGGATATATTCTTCCTTCATTCTAGTATGATGATACCTTGAAAAGATATCCAACATTGTGGAGTAGATTGCTCCATGTAGTTCATCTTACAATTTATCAATGACAGGAATTGGAAGCTTATATTTAATGGTGATCTTGTTGAGCTCTGTATAATCTGGACACATACACCATGAGCCCTATTTCTTGAGTACCATTACCATCAGTGTAGATCAAGAACTTTGGCTAGGTATAATAATGTCATCCTCTAAAATTTCTTCAACCATACGCTCAATTTCACTCTTTTGGGCATAAGGGTATCTATAAGGCCTAATGTTAGGAGGAACACTCCCAGGAATTAAGTGAATAGCATGATCATGATCGCGAGTGGGTGGAATACCTTTAAGAATATCCTCAAATACTTTGGAATTTTTATCAATGATCCCTTGGAGATCTAGGGGAATAKATGGCTTAGCTGTTTGAACATCTAGTGAKCATAGTTGGACAATTACACCCAAATGCCCATTTTTAAATAATGTTTTCATGCCATTAGAGCTTAACACTTTACTAGGTTTCACTGTGATACACCTTAACTCAAATTCCTTTCCTTCCAATGAAAATTTCTTGAAAATTAAAATCCATATTTCCTAATKATTGTAACCATTGGACCCCTAGTATGACATCTGCACCACCCATGGGTATAGAAATCATTGGACTATTCATTACATATTCCCCCATAGTAAGATTGATCTTATGGCATTTTCCTGAGCAATTGATAATTCCTCCATTTGCAATCATTACTTGAAACTCTAGCGCTAGATATATAAAGCAATTGAGAGCTTTGGCTAATTTAAAGTGAATGAAATTATGAGTACTACCAAAATCAATTAACATTATTACCTTTTTCTTTTTGATATATCCTTCGATATTGAGGGTTTGAGGAGTGATAATTCCATCCAATGCATGACATGATATGGTGGGATTCATCTCTTCAAAAGAAATATCTTCTACATATTCATATTGAGATGGTTCTTGTTCTTGTTCTTCTTCCTCTTCACAATATATGTAGAATAATTTCTTCTCACCACACTTATGTACCTTACTGTATTTTTTTTCACAATTAAAGCATAAAACTTTTTATTTTCTTTCCTCCAATTGTTAAGGTGTCAACCTTGCAGGTTGAGGTGGTTTAGAAGAAGGAACATTATTCTCTCGATAGATGTTGTTGAAATAATGTAACTGCAAAGTGTATTCTAATTATTATTGTGGTATTATTCATTAGATCAATCCCCTATTGTGGTTTGATCATGTCGACTATTGTAAATTACAAAATCCCCTTTTGCAGATTGGTCAAAACATAATTGTAATAGGTAGAATAAGAAGTCAGCCCTAGAATATAATAAAGAGGCCCCAGAATATATTAAAGGTGGTTATACCCACCCAGATTAAGAAGTCGGCCCTGCCAATGAAAAGACACCTCCACATGTGCCAGAGTTATATAAATAAGGAAGCTAGCATGTCACTTAGACACACACTCACTTGTTCATTGAGG
>JASDQU010010176.1:84673-104645 GCA_032191745.1 Picea mariana
AGTGAATGAGCCTATTTTTTGGGTGGAAATGAGCACCCATTTCAGTAGTCGCATCACACTCTATGGTTCTGATATGTGTTTTCTTGCCTTATGCTTTTGAACTGCAAATAATGGATGCATGCCAATATTTACATGTCTATAAAGGTTTCTTTCTATGTATTAAATGATTAAGTTAAGAATATGCATTTGTTTCCTTGAGAGCCTATAATTCTGCTTGGAGTTCCATGTGACCCAGTTTAATCACTCAAAGGCACCTTCCCCAATGAACTACATCACTGTTCTAGAGTCGAGTGAGTACTTCCCTGAATATGGAGGTTGGATCTCACAATCCCTGTGAGGACAGAGTCTATTAAGTGCCGTAGAGGTAGTGTGGATATTCATAGGCTCTCTGTGAGGTAAGAAGAAACCCAGAACCACTTAAGTCCTAGACTTGATGAAGGAGAGCAATAGTTGCGCTGAAGATCCCTCTATGTGTTAAGTCCAGGAGAAAGAGCATAATGCTCTTAAATCCTTCATGACCGACGAAGCTCGGGAGGGATAGCGAGAAATTCAAGTATCAAAAGGGAGTATCCTTTCATTTGGTAGTTGAACAAACTAGATCCGTTCGGGAATATCCATGGTCTATCACAACCGTTAGATTTGAGGAAGGAACGTGGGCATTAACTCCTTGACCCCTTCAGACTTTGTAAGCTTCGCACATTGGGAGGTTCGCACATTGGTGCAACTAAACTCCCAAAACCTAAAATTATGACGTGATCAGGACCGTAGATATAAGGATCTATCGAGGCCCTCTCTGATCGTCAGATTGGTGAGATCGAGAATTCACACATCGGGAGATTCGATCATTGGCACCACCAAACTCCCAAAACTCAAAGTTGTGATGTACTCTAGTCCGTTGGATCAAGGAAGATTATCGACCATCAATATGATGTGAGCGGATTAGTGCAAGAGTACGTGGGAATTCGAACATCCCTAATAACCCTGCCTGAGTGGACATGTATCTGCCATGAATTTTCAATATGCTATAATGACTTTGATTTCTATTGCACACTCATTTGCTGGGAAAACTGTGCACGAAAAGTGGTTGTTTGATTTTCATGACCGTTATCAAAATGGTAGAGTGCTTTATGGAAACTTATTCTTCAAAAACTTCCAATATTTATCTTATGTTTGTGAATGTAGAGACGAATACCAGCTAAACTTGTTTTTTCTGTGCATTAGCGAAAGCCATGCGGGCTTCCTTCTAGGCCACTTCACATTCCCTGGAATGATTTGTATATCTTTCCTATGATAGCCTTGGTGCTTCTCGTAGCTGTACAATGGTGTCTTTCACCTCTTTGAGATGTATTTTTAGCCATGACATGTTCCCTTCATGACCTTGTGCTACTAATGCTTCCATAGTCTTTGTCGCTAGCTGCCACCTCAACTCCATGTTCTCCTGGTAAAGTTCAGTGATAGCTATCTTTTCCTTCTTCAATTGTTGAGATGGCTTTTGATCATTCACTCCTGTGGTATCCATTTCCCTTGATTTTCTTCTGCTTTCGCAGCTCAATCCCCCAACAGGATCCAACCAGATGGCGCACATGAGTAGTTCTTCAGGCAAAGATATGGCACCTAACTCTTCTAAAAATCGAACTTCCCTAGCTTCCTTGTTCTTCCTTGGCCTACCCATTCTCTGAGGTATTTGTTGTAGGGGAGACGGGGCTTCCACTATATTTCCTCCCTACGCTAGTCTTTTCGCTTCAGGTTCCACATGGTTTGATCTGATTGTCTCTGTGGGTAAAAGAATAACTCCTTTCACGTCCTTGGGAATGCTTGTTGCAGGTGAGAACGACTCCCAATCATTTTGGGGCTTGAACCTGGAAATTCTGTTGCTCTGCACATCTTTCCTTATGCTTTGGGAGGTCACCATGGCATGACTAGTATGTATTCCACATGCAGTGTCTCTGACAAATGTATAGGGAGGGAAATTTGATCAACCTCGACTAGCAAGGGAAATTGAAAATAGAGTGCGGACCTGGTTTCATGACTGAAATGAGTGTCGAGCATATGAAATTTATAACAAGTCAAGCAGAAGGGGGAATCATACCAGACAATAGTGAATTCATGGTGACGAGATGTTTTGAATCGAATTGCATATTTTCCATGGCACATCCCCGCATGTAGAATACAGGTGATAAGGTTTGCAGGGCATTCATGATACGAACGCTACAATTTTTCATTCCCTTGACCTTCATGATGAACTAATAATAGCTATTGAACTTGCCAATGCAACTTCCATTAACTACTTGACTCAACCTGGGGCATGTGGAGACTAGTTTCTTAACAGGACTCGACTCTTTGGAAAAGACATACCCGTACCACTTACAAAAGTTTTGACTCTGACATCCCTTCTTGTTTCCAAGGGCCGACCGACGACTTGCTAACTTTGACCCAACAGTGCTACGTACCTGACTTCACATGTTTGGGTGCATGGGCCATACCCTGACCAAAACTGACTCTAAATGGAAACAAAAATGGCGGTGCTAATAGTTGGCTCCAATGGGGATGTTATCCTTCTTGCAAGGTAGCAAAGAAAAATAGACCATGTGCCTGACCATTGGGATTTTTTTGACCTTTAGACACTGAGAGAAATAAATGATAGATAGAAAACAAACTAATCCTATCGACGCAGCTTCTAAAACTTCAGCATAAACATAGGGCCTTCACTTCGAGCTTCAATTTTCTGCTGACCTACTAGCTCGATGCAAAAAAACCTAGAATGACTATTTACAATGAAAAATGACTTAAACAAATTTTATTTCATCAGATAATGCTTGAGGAACCTATCATTTACAGGCCCCCAAACAATGCATTATCCATTTAGTCCTTCTAGGAAATAAGCATTGTTCTCGTAGTACGTGTTGATTTTGAAAGGGCTTGTCCAAAGGTGGTTGAACTTTCTGTGCTTCCTTTTATCTTCATTTTTCACGTCCCATCTCAAAACCGGATCTCCAATATAAAAATTTTGCTTCTTAGAATGCTTTTCAGAGGCTTTCTTTATCCTCTCCTGATGGATCTTTGATCGATCATACACCTGCTTCCTCGCCTGCTGCATGTGAATTAACTGATTTATTCTCCTCTGTGTGACATTTGGATCGACCTCCTTCTCTTGCAACAACTTTCTAACTGGTGGCACTAGTGAGGTAGGGAAGATGGTGTCTGTGTCGTATACGATCTAGAAAGGCGACGTTGAGATGGACTTCTTGGTGGTGACCTGATCTGCCCACAACACATAGATAAGCTTTTTCTACCAAGATTTCTTATTGTCTTGCAAAAGTATTTTGATGATTTTGGTTAGGCTCTTATTTGATGATTATGCTAACCCATTTCCTTGTGGATAGTACATCGTAGAATTCCCCAGGGTTATATTATAATCCTAACAAAATGTTTCGATATTCTTAGACTTGAATGCGACCGCATTGTCTGTTATGATTTTGACGGGACATTTGAACCTTGACAAGATGTTTGTCTCCAGGAATTGGATGATGACTGTGTCAGTATCTTGCTTTGTGGGGATTGCATCTATCCATTTCATAAAATAGTCAATGGCTGTGAGTATCCATTTGTGCTGCGTGAAGGATGGAAGATTTATTTCTCCTATGAAATATGGAACCCATTATATGAAAGTTGCTTCGACTGAGATCAACTTTAGTGGCAGGGGCTAAAACTTTATTCTCCCATCGAAAATATGACATTTGTGGTAGCTGGAGACCTCTTTATACAGGTCAGCAAAGATTGTAGGCCAGTAGTAATCTGTTCTCAGGACTTTGTGCACAGTGGTTTTCCAGTAGTGGTGTCCTTTGCAATCACCTTTGTGAAATTCTTGTATGGCCCGCTTTGCATCATCCTCCAACAAACAACTCAACAATATTCCCTAGGGTCTTTCCAGTAGAGTGAATTGTCTAGGATTAAAAAATTAACTGCTTTAAGCTTAATAAATCTAGCCTTAGTATTACTTATGCCTAAAGGGGCCTGGAGATTCTCCAACACATAGATGATGTCTGCATACCATGGAGAATCAATGAACTCCTGAGACACTTGCGTAGTCTTTTATTCTTGAGGTAATTCTGACATATCAATGATGAAATTCATTCCTACAATGTCATAGTCAGACTGTGTCATTAGCTTCACAAGGCCCTAACCCTTTATCAGTTTTGTAGGCTTTATGTCAAGATCATATTCCAACATGGCCGCTATCCACTTGCCTCTCCTTCCTTCTGGGTCGAGTTGAGTCAGGATATCCTTTACTAAGCTGTTGGGCACATAAGCAATGACATGGGAGTGAAATATGTATGTCCTGAACTCTTTCAAATCTTTCACTAAGGCATATGCTTATTTTTCCATGATGTCGTACCTTAGTGGAGCGTCCTGCAATGTCCTTCTGAAATAGGCTATGGGTTTTTCAAAATCCTGCTCGTCTTTCTGCAACAACACACTGGTAATAGTGTGTTTTGAGGAAAATGAAAACAAGATGAAATCTTTCATAAAGTTCGGGCTGGCTAGCACAAGATCCTTAGTCAGCACCACTTTTATATCTTCAAAAAAATTCTTGGCCTCCGGGTTCCACTTGATCTCATTTCCCTTCCTAAGCATGCAAGTTATGTGTTCTATGATTTCTGCTAGGTTCAGGATGAATCTCCTCAAAAATTTTACTTTTCCCAGGAAGGATTGCACTTCTTTTTTACTGTGCAGGGTGTCGATCTTTAGGATTCCTTCAACTTTGTTCGGTTCTATCTTAATTCCTTACTTGGAGATAATGTGTCCTAACATCTTCCCTTCTTCACCCCAAAATGTGATTTCTTTGGATTTAGCGATATGTTTAACTTTCTTCATTTCTGGAATACTTTCCTTAGGTGCTCGAGGTGTTGCTTGTTAGAGGCAGAGTATACCATGATGTCATCCAGATAGATTACAATGAATTTGTCCTTTTCATCAACAAATGCTATGTCCATTTCCCTCTAGAAAGTGGCACCAACATTCATCAGACCGAAAGTCATCTTAGTGTACATGAACGTTCCCCATGGAGTTGTGAAAGATGTTTTTCCTCTGTCATCTAGGTGAACCATGATCTGGTTATACCCTGAAAAACCATCCAGCATGGACATCTTCTGGGACCCCACCACCTTTTGTAGGATATAGTCCATTTTTGGAAGAGGGTAGTGGTCCTTAAGAGACACCTTCTTTAGATTCCAGAATTCTACGCACAGTCTTATCTCATCGCTCTTCTTTCTTACGGGTACCAAATTAGCTACCCATTTAGAGAATCACAAAGAAACGATAATCTTAGTGTCGAAAATCTTATTTACCTCCTTTTCGGTTAGCGACAATAATAGGGGATTTATCCATCTCATCTTTAGTGT
Source organism: Picea mariana (assembly GCA_032191745.1). Classification (NCBI taxonomy): domain Eukaryota; kingdom Viridiplantae; phylum Streptophyta; class Pinopsida; order Pinales; family Pinaceae; genus Picea; species Picea mariana. The sequence continues at coordinate 90,076 of JASDQU010010176.1, forward strand.
GAAAGGTTTCTAATCTTCTTTGAGAGAGATAACGGGTTGTATTGCATTGGTGTTGTACACCTTCAAGTCATCGTAGCTCCAAGTAAAAACATCTAGGAAGTCCTTCATGAGATTGAAGTTGTCTTGCTTGAGCTATGGACTGAGCGTTTTCGATAATTTTATCATTTTTGGGTTCTCCTCAGTCCCGATATTGTAGTCTTCCACATATTTTTCGCTTGCAGTGATCTTGGGATTTTCAGCCATGTCATTTTCGTCAAACAACTTTTACAACGAAACTAACCCCTTTGGAATAATGTTATTTTTCAGTTGTATTATGTCCCTTCCTGCAATCTGGTTTTGGAAAGGTTCATCGTTACTGTGCGCATCCGTGCTCCCATCTTCATTGTAGCAGCAATCATCATCAATGTGAGTATTAGCGAACTCGACCCTCATATGAAGAAATCTTTCTACCTTCTTGTCATCCTCAAACACCTGCTAGTATTTGATATTGTCAGGCACTATCGGCCTATGCTTGACTTCAATTTCATACATTTTTTTGGGAAGATGGGGATCTTAAAAAATGAGGCCGAGGTGGCCAAAGCATCAGTGATCTAGTTTTTCTTCCTCGGGATAGTAGATAGATCGTACTCCAAAAATTCTTCAAGCAGGTCCAACGCCAAGTTCCTGTATGCTCTCAAACTAGGGTGTCTTGTTTGATATATGCCTTTAACTTGGTTTATGACCAGTTCAGAAAATCCGCGCACTGCTATCCTCTTTGCACCTAATTCTTTCAACACTTTCAGGCCTAAAATCAACGCTTCATACTCGACCATGTTGTTGGTGCATTCAAACACGATCTTGTATGAGTGCAACTTTGTTCCCACTTCAAGGGGGCTTACCCATACGTCAGCCCTGATCCCTTCTTTGCTAACTATGCCATCAAAACTCATGTTCCACATCCCATTTTTCACATGGTCTTTTGGGTCAGCGCACTCTGTTGTTTCCTGCACGGCTTTCTCGTCATCTATCATGATGGTTGTCTACTCTTCCTCTTCAAAACTCAGGTCATTGTAGAATATAGAAGAACCAACCTCAGTGTCGATGGCGTATATAGGATGGTTATTTGGATGTGTCTAGGTGCTTACCATGTATTTCAACAACACTTCTTTGTACAATCATCTGTCATGGACAAAAATAGGGATGGTGGCATATGACATATCCATCTGCAAAGTGCCCTTTGACTTCACAGCCCATGACCTTGATAGCAGCATGCCAAACTTTGGGAGAATGTCCACAACGACTATGTCCATAACCATGTTATTTGAGGGGATTTTCACCAATGAAACGACTAGGTCTTTGATGAGGCCCAAACACTTGACTTTCCTTTAATCAAAAGAGAAAAGGTCTTTGTATGGCCTCATTATATCCAAACCCAATTCATCCATGATCACCTTTGGCATGAGGTTGTGCAACATGATGGAATCTAGCATGGCATTATGTAGGATCATTTCATGGACCTTTAGACTGACATAGAACTAAGGGACATCCTCGATATCATTTGTCTCTTCAACACGCAGACCAAAAAGGATAACGAGGTGATCATCTTGAATATTCAAAGTATTGGGGGTCCCTCCCATTTTTATCATTTTGATGATTTTCTCCCTAATCTCCATTTCTAATAAGTTCATTGAACGAGACATAGATATTTATTTTGGCCATCTCATGTTCAAAATTGAAAGGGGGACAAACTTTCTCTACTTATTTTCCGCCTGCATCCAGATCTTTCTTGGGGACCTCCTCCTTCGACTTAGCCTTCTCCGTCACATACTTGGTCACACTGTTCAACCTCAGTCGGCTTGTGGAAAGGGTGTCTACTGGAGGTTTCCTTATGGGGTTCGTTTGTTGCGGCTCGACAGGTGCATCTTTTCTCCAGAGGTTATATTTCTTATGGAACTGCATGATAGCGTTATGATAGCCTTTCCTTAACTCTTATGTTTCCCAATATGGAACATCATCTATTTTGAGTATCATATCATCGTCTGTCTCCAACACAAAGTCATCATTTTTTCTCATGTACCGATCATTCTCTCTCTTTGTCAAGAACACACGCAGTTTTTTGTCGTTGAAACAATGCATCTGGTATTCAAACACTTGATCGAAGTCCTCATCTGTGTAGTTGTTTTGGAATGGAGATATTATCTACTGGTCACCTTGATCCCTATGCTCTTTCTATTCCCTCTATCTGATATGAGAGACTTGAACCCTTCTGAGGTTCTGATTCCTAGGCTGTGGTTCATTCTGTTCTCAGGTAGTAGGTTTGTTTCCCGTGGACATTCTCTCCATCATACTCTCCATGGTCTTCATAATAATGTCGAACTTGTCGTCTGAGGATTGGAATTTCTTTGGGTCGAAAATAGTTTGGTCCAAGCTGGTTTACGACTTAGACCTGAAAAGAGTTTGCTCGAAAATTTCATCAAACTCAAGGTCGTCAATGCTCTACACGTCATCTTTGGGAAAGGACGGGCTTCTGTCTAGGTAGTAGAATGGGTCCGAAACTTGCTCTCTATTCTTTCACAAAATCTTCTCGGGGTCGTACATAGTCTCTGTGGGGTTTGGGTCAGGATTTTCTCTGGATATATCGTCCTCAGAGCCAAGGTTCCTGAACTGTGCTACTTGGAGCCTCTGGTATTTTTGGACTGGAGTTGCCAGGGTAAGGGTTTCATCCGGTACAAATTTTTGTCCCTTTATTACCCTTAGGAGTCAAACTACAACATTAGTCATTCTCCCAAGGAAAATCTATTGAATTTCATCCCCGACAACGATGCCAGAATGTTAGCACTCTGTAAATATGTTTTACTGATAAACATACGATGAAGGTAACTTTTTCAACCATCTTTGAGACCCGAAACTAGCCTTTCGGATATGGAGAGGCCTCTCTCAGGAGGTGCAGTCTCCGTACGAGATATGGATTTGAAATCAGTGGCTAGATTTAACACCTTTGATGTAATGGGTTATGGTTATATTGGCACAAGAAAGTAAGACTTTGGCTATGGAGTCGATTTGAGGAAATGACATAGAAAAATGACTCAGTGACTGGACTTGAGAGGATAAGGCTAAGAGAGAAACAATATTCATTGTAAAATTGTAATGTGTGGCGGGGAGAAAACACAAGAAGTAACTCGGAGCACCATCGTGGGCGAACTCAGAGTTAGCTTTTAGAAGAAAACATTTTGTTTAAGTGGCACGAACAAGGGGCGTTGTGCAGCGAATCCATATGTTCAAAAATTTGTTCTGAAATACACAGAAAAAAGATATGAATAAATATGATAGGAAGAACATATGCAAAGAAAGAGACACAATACATCCAACTGCTACAATTAGAATATTTTCATCAAGTTACAGGACCTTTGCATTAAATTTCAATCAAAAACTCAAATTACATACAATAGTTATCATCTACCAATTTTTCCAACTAACATGACTTAAGTAGAAAAGATGAAATATATAAACAAGGGCATCGCTTGGGCTACCCTGCTTTCTAACTACTATCCATAAAACTAGGAAACTAAGTAGTATGCGCTGGAGACTCTTTGCATGGCGCTTTCCAAAATAGGAAATAATCATGTTTGTTTACACATGACTATTTACAAATTTTTCATGAGGATCTGATCATCGGTCAGGTCTCGATATGAGGAAAATATGTGTGAGTGTTTCCCTTTGGTCAGATGCCTGAGCGGACAGGTGTCTGTCAGGAACTCGCTATCCGCTATAACGGCTTTGATTTCTGCTGCGTGCTCATTTGTTGGGAAAAATGTGTGCGACAAGTGGTTGTTTGATTTTCACGACCGTTATCAAAATGGTAGAGTGATTTAGCAAAACGTGTCCTTCAAAAACTTACAATATTTGTATTATGTTTTTGGATGCAGAGATGAACACCAACTAAATTTTTTTTCTATGCACTGGCGAGAGCCGCGCGAGCTTCCTTCTCAACCACTTCACATTCTCTAGAATGATTTGTATGTCTTTCATTGGACAAACTCTATGCTTCTCACAGTTTTACAATGGTGTCGTGCACCTCTCCGAGTTGTATTTTTAGCCATGACACTTTCCCTTCACGACCTTGCATTGTTGATGCTTCCATAGTCTTTGCCACTAGCTACCGCCTCAACTCCATGTTTTCCTGGTAGAGTTCAGTGATAGTTAAGTTTTCCTTCTTCAATTTCTGAGATGGATCTTGATCATTCTCTCCTGTGGTATCCATTTCCCTTGATTTTCTCCTGCTTTTGTGGCTCGATCCCCCAACCAGCTCCAGTCATATGGCGGGCATGAGTTTACCGATATGGCACGTGGCACTTCTGAAAATAGGGCTTCCTTAGCTTCCTTTTTCTTCCTTGGCCTGCCCCTTCTCCCAGGTATTTTCTGTAGGGGAGACGAGGCTTCCACTATCTTTCCTTCCTACACAAGTCTTTCTGCTTCAGGTTCTACATGGTTTGATTTGATCATCTTTGTGGGTAAAAGGATAACTCCTTTCGTGTCCTTGGGAATGCCTGCTACAGGTGAGAATGACTCCCAGTCATTTTGGGGCTTGGACCTGGAAATTATTCTGCTTTGCATGCCTTTCCTCATGCTTTGGGAGGTCACCATGGTGCTACCAGTATGTATTCTATGCACGGTGTATCCGACAAATGTACAGGGAAGGAAATTTGATCAACCTAGACTGGAAAGGGAAATTGAAAACAAAGTCCAGACCTAGTTTCATGACTGAAATGAGTGTCAAGCATCTAGAATTTATAACAAGTCAAGAATAAGGAGGAATCATGTCGAAGAACAGCGAATTCATGGCAATAGGATGTTTTGAATCGAATTACAGATTTTTCATGGCACATCCTCACGTGTAGAATACATGCGATAATGTTTGCAGGGCATGCATGATACGAACACCGCAATTTTTCATTCCCTCAACCTTTAGGATGAACTGATAATAGCTTCTTCACTTACCATTGTGACTTCCATTAACTAATTGACTCGGCCTGGGGCATGTAGAGACTGGTTTCTAAACAGGACTTGACTCTTTGGAAAAGACATACCCGTACAACTTACAAAAGTTTCGACTATGACATCCCTTCCTATTTCCAAGGGCCAACTGACCACATGCTAACTTCAACCCCACAGTGCTATGCACCTGACTTCACACGTTTGGGTGCATGGGACATACCCTGAATAAAACCGACTCTAAATGGAAAGAAAAATGGCGGCGCTAATAGGAAGCATGGTTTATTTTAAAAGTAGGGAAGTATTGTTATGAGTTTATATTAGTTGAGGTATGACACAATGTGCTATAATAGTCTTATGATGGTAAAATAGTAATGAGATATATCAAGATGGTTGAAAATTTTAACCCTGTCTTGAATGTAGTTAAATTGCGCCCCGTTTAGCTAGATTGAACACAATGCTCTCATTATGGTTTCGTGTAATGTATGACAGTGCAAGTTGGATTTTGGACAATGTTGGATTTTATGTTTGGTCGAAGGTTTAGAATTTTTTTATTTTTGCGCATGGGTTCCTATTGCACTTGTGGAACTATGGCGACATGATTCCCTAATATTGGATCATTGTGTACATTGATCAAGAAGAGCATATGATAACTTGGCTTAGGGTCTTTCGCCTCCCAATGTGGATGATGTTGTTTATTGTAATTGAGGTTTTGTACATTGTATTGAAACGTTTAATGTGATTGTCCTAACCTTTGCAGGGTAGGATGGGCGAGTAGTCATTTTTATTCTTCATCTTATTGAATGGCGTATGTTTCTTCAAGTTGACTGATGTGCTAGTATTCTAGGTCGTTATGTTGGTATGTGACGTGTAGTGTGTGCATTTTTTTCTTCGTCGAGATGCGATGCTTGATTATATTATTGACATTACTTGCCTTCCGCAATATATATATATATATATATATATATATATATATATATATATATATATATATATATATATATATATATATATTGTAATTATTTTGCATCTCTTGTTGTCGTAAATATGGGGTTCGTTACATTATTTCTTCTCTATAACACTCATTGCATCAATCGATAGTGTTACAAATATAAAAAAATAAGATCATCTTGTTTCCAAATCTTGTTTTCCTTTAACAGAGAAGCATAAAATTATAGGACAAGCACATATTAAGAAGGAATAATCCATGGCGTAGAGTCATGCAACCATGATTGAAATGAGAAATGTACATAGCACAATTCTATGAAGTGTAATGGTTTTTATTTGTTTTTGTCGTTCTTTTCAAATGAAACTAATCCAAACTCTATTTTTGTTTTGCAATCCAGTGTGTTTTTTCTCAATTCAATAGTTAACTATTTTAAATTTGTATGTGTATTACTTCGTTAATGAACTATCAGTCAATCCGTGCAAGTCCAAGAATTTTTCTTCAATAAATTGTCCATTCACATATGATAGAAGGATACCTAGTATGTGTCATTCCCACATCATCTTGAGTGACAATTTCTTATGTCCACCACAAAACATTCAATATGCATATGCCTTGGAGTTTTGTACATAAAATATTGACAAACGCTAAATTTCAAACCGACCTCCCATAGGATAGCCACATATGCAATATCCACTTTGGATTATATGCACTACTATGCAATATGGATATATATTGTTTCATATGCATATAATTTACCAAAAAAAAGGTTGTTCCTTTTGTAATTGTTACATACATACCTCCTCTTGGGACATTGTTCTTGAGTTTCTTCTCCTACAATTTCTCTATTTAATTTTGATGTGAAAGCAATGCAACAAATGAAATGAACCGGAAAATAAAACCTTATGTCAAAATCACATGAAATATACAATATTAACGAACGACAAAAGAGAAGCAAATAAATAATACACAGATAAAATTAGAAAAAAGCACCTCTCTAATTCTTGTTCCATGTTTATTTCTTTTCCTTATTTTATTTTTAAACTTTGGTGATTGTTTTGATGTATTGCACATTGAAAAAGTCAAATAGAAATGCAAATCAATGGAAGTGAGATGCAAAAACAATGCAAATTCTCGATATTTTATTTTCTCTGTGACCAAAATATCTCTTATATCAACTACTTGCAATGTCCAACACAATTTCTTGATCCAACATAGAAACAAGAACTTTTTAAATATGCAACAAGAATATGAAAACATGTTTTCATTCAGCTTATGTCATTTAGATGATGCTTAAGCTATGTCTATAACATCGCACAACCCAGGGAAAACAATTCCAATATTAAAACAACATAGTTTTTTTTTTTGGATTCTCTTTGATTCCTTTTTGATCTATGTAGTTTTTGAAATAGCCTTTGACCAATTCAATCCACCCGTAAAAATGAAAAAATAATGAGGCACTAAATTATTTTTTTCATATATGATGGACATCAAGAATATTTCATCCAAGCATTTGATTCATCAATACAATTAATAAAAGATAATTGGTTTTCTTAAACATTACACCAACGCTAATGAAAATTTGAATGAAACCACGTAACTACATTGTGCATATCGCACACACTATCAAACAAAAGGATGCGAATTTGATAAATTTGATTTTCCACTTATATCAACTAGCTTTAGAATAGGAGAAATGATAAAAAAAAACCATTGAGCAATTGACATATAAATGGAATATTTTCTTCACATTGCTTCTAGATCCATGCCATTTCCTCGTAAATTAGAGAAAACCAATGTGCCATAAATCAATGAGCTATCCTGAATATTAGGAAACTTGTAACAATACCTCACATGAAACTATTGGAAGTGAGGAGATGTGAAATTGTGACAATGCAGAGAGAGAAAATGTATTAGTTCTTCATACGAGATTTGAATATAGACCAAGTTCTAAATAGACAAAGTACCGACTCTGTGTAACATACACATGTGAAAAAGTGTTGATGACATTGCTTTGCCAATTGCACACGTGTCTATGCAATCAATTGTACCAATTCCAAAACATAAGTGGCATGAATTCTCAAGACAAGAGTCGAAAGTGTAGAACCTCACACAAGGATCGAAAATAGAGCAAGCATTTTCTCATTCTATTTTGAATCCTCATGCAGTCTGCATAGCTATAGTTGGTATACTTAAGACAATCTATTTTTAGGCGTTGTTTGGAGAACCTGCATGGTTCATATGATCCAGGTGGATATCGATGGCCACCTAACTATTCCATTGGCTCAAAACACAATTTTCCACCTTGGAAATCCTTCTACATTGTTTCAGGTCTTGAACTTCCTCGACCATTTTGAGGCTCTAAATAACATTCTTTTTATGTAGTCCAAAGCTTTGTCCTGGACCTAGTCGAAATGTGTACTCATCGTTTATACCTTTCTGATGAGGTATCAAGTGCCCCAAACATAGATCGTATGCAAAATTTATGCCCTTGGGAAGTTGATGTATCAACTACCATCATTGAGGCCCACAAACCTTTTGGCATTTCATCTCCCAGAGTTAGGGTTTTATATGTTTAGGGTTTTCTCATTAATGCTTTATGTTAAAAAATCATTTTGTGTCTCATTGCACGTAAATCTTCTCATGAATGAGTGTATCCATCACATCTCTTCTCAAAGATAAACTGTCACCATTCCAGAGAGTTCATTTCACTTTTTGTTTTTACAGTTTTTGAATATTTCATTCATTAATAGAAATTGAGTATTATTGTATCTCTGTGTTTATTGCAATATCTCTTTGTGTTTCTTTGTAATATATTTACCTACATTTTGTTCTCAGCATAATCTAGATTAGTGGTATCATAACAATATTCTCCTTCTCGTTTCTTAGTGCATGTCCCCGACGATGTTAGGGTATAAAGAGTTGGGTCTTGAGCTAGTTTATATTGAGGAAAATTGATCTTTCCAACCCAAGAAACCTCCCATGGAAGAAGAAAAGAGAGATGAGGCAGCAAGAGATCTTATTCATCTTATTCTTGAGGAATCCTTCATGCAACAGAGGGACGAAATGATCGAGAATTTTTCCCAAATCCTTCGATGAATGTCGACAACAGAAGACACATATTCATCAAACAACCACTTTGGAAGCATCACCTCTTCAAGGTACAAGTTAATTTTTATATTCCTATGTTTGAAGGTTAGATAGATGAAGATTCTTTGGAAAAGTGGTTAAATATACTAGAAGCATATTTCTCTATCCAACTTTTCCAATAGATTAATTATATCCTTGCACTCCTTACAGTTGTCCCCAATGTGAAAATTGGTGGGAGACTTATTATGAGAAAAATTCCATAGAGGAGTCTGGAATATTTGAGGTCAAACCCACTTGGCAATTTTTTATGGATGTCATCAAGGAAAAATATTACCCTATTGGAAACTATGACAACCGATACACGAGATGGACCACACTATGTCAAGAGAGGGGAAAGACAATGCCAAAGTTCACAAATACCTTCCAATAGAGAAAATATTTCATTGTGCTCCTTAAGGTTGTCCCCCATGGAAAAAATTGGTGGGAGAATTACTATGAGAAAAATTCCATAGAGTTTGGAATGTTTAAGGTCAAACCTACTTGGAAATTTTTGATGGATGTCATCAAGGAAAAATATTACCCTGTTGGAAACTATGACAACCATTACATGAGATAGACCACACTGCGTCAAGAGAGAGGAAATACAATGCCAAAGTTCACAAATACATTCCATACCTTACGCACCAAGCTCGGTATCAAATACTCTGAGTGACATATGGTTCTAAAATATCATGGGGGTCTACATATGTACATCCAAACATAAATAGAGTTTCTAAACATCTCATCACTAGGAGTCACTTATCGATATGCTATCAAAATCGAGCAAAACTTTAAGCAGCAAAACAAGTGATGGTTTGGGTATGCAAATACACAAAAACCTAAGTATGGTAAAGGTGGCTCTAACTCACAAAAAGACCAATTTCATGACAACCAATCCAAGCCGCAGGGAAAAAAGAGTAATGGGAAGATGAAGAAGGACACTGGAAAGTGGTGTGACTTCCAAAAAATCCCTTGGCACAAAACTGATGAATGTTTCTCGAAACATTCATTGGTGGTCTAGCTCAAATTAAAAGAGTTGATCCCAAACTAAGAATCTGATTCAAAAAACAATAAAAGGAAATATATCATTGATATAGAACCCAATACTACCATCAAGACCCCAACAATCCAACCAGAAGAACCTGAGGAGGGGGGGCACCCCTTCCATTCATATATGTGCGAGAAGGTGAGCCCACTACATTTCATTATTGATAGTGGAATCTGAAAGAACCTAACCTTAGAAGAGGTCGTCAAGCAGTTATATTTTCTGACAACATCACACCCACAACCATACAACATCAGGTGGCTTCACTAGGGACGATATCTAATGTCATCCAACAATTTTGTTTGTCCTACGATATGAACTTTTTCAAGGATGAGGCACAATGTGATGTTTCCCAATTGGAAGTATGTGATGTTCTTTTAGGATATCCATAGATGTGTAAGTGTCATGTTATTTATGATTCTCAATGTCATAGTGTCATTGTTACTCTGGGGGATCATCTCTACAAGGTGCCATAGGTAGTTTTGACTAGTGACATGGAAAAAAAATGTTGAAAAGTAATCTCTCATACCAAAAATTTTAGCCTCTTCACAATACAACCAGAAGGTGAAAAAAAGCATACTACGACCACTACAACCTCGGCTCAAGACCTTTCTATCTAGAAAAAATAGGTTGTGAAGATTGTAGAAGATCCCAAAGACATTCTTGTTTCACCTACATGGGTGCCTCCACACTTCCAAGTCAAGAAAAGATATAACAAAGCCCTTGATAGCTCTATTGGCCACAACCCTTTTCAGGTGTTCTTGGGGTTCCAACCATTAGGCCCCATTGAGATAGCTCCTCATGTTTCATCTTCACCAACAGATTCCTTCCACACTCAAACCAAGGTATATCATGTAGCTATATTGGTTGGATAGATCCAAACCCCTCCAACAATAGGTTCATGACATCCTTCAACAAGCTAAGAAGGACAACTTCTTCAAAAAGGCCAATGACTCACCAAAGTTCAAATTCATCAAAATAATCCTCATATTTTAGGGGAACTTGACACAATGGGGACCATTTCTTCATAAGGGGGAAGGAAATATCCAGGTGGATATCAGTGACCACCCACCTGTTCCATTGGCTCAAAAAACAATTTTCCACCTTGGTAGTCTTTCTATGTTTTTTCGGGTCGTAAACTTCTGGGGTCATTTTGAGGCCTTAAAAAACATTTTTTTTATGTTTCAGGGTCTAAGTGAGAATGATAGGCTCTAGCTTGGGCCTAGTCAAAATGTGTACTCCTTCGCTAGACCTTTTCGACGAGGTATCGAGTACCCTAAATGGAGATCATATGAAAAAGTTACGCCCTTGGGGAGTTGATGTATCAACTACCCTCAATGATCCCACAAATATTTTGGAATTTCATCTCCTAGGTTAGAGTTTTGGATGTATAGGGATTTATCATTAATTCTTTACGTTAAAAAGGCCTTTTGAGCCTCAATGTAGTGACGTATTATTGCGAATGAGTGTAGTCATCACATCAATTCTCAGAGATAAGCTTCCACCATTCTAGAGAGTTCATTTCACTCTACATTTTTACAATTTCTACAACTTTCATTCATTAATAGAAATTGAGTATTATTATATCTATGTGTTTATTATAGTATCTCTATGTGTTTATTTGTAATATCTCCACCTTCATTTCGTTCTTATCATAATTTGAATCATCACATCCCTGCATTACTACACTTATGTACCTCTACATTTCCAATAGTTTTGTATCTGTGATTGTGACAAGTGACATAATTTGCAAAATATGTCACTGATTTATGGTAAATTGATTTGCTTCGATTTGGGAGGAAAGGCTAGGCATCTAGAAGTAGTGAAAATCAAGTGTATCCCTTATCTATAGACTAGTCGATGGTTTTTTATTATGGATATTGTTATTCAAATGGTAGTTGATATATGTGTAAAAGACATTTTAGCGGATTGGCATCATGCTCTTGGCTTTGGGGCAATCCCAGCTCTGTGATCTATTTATCTTTGGAAAATTTTCTAGTCAAAATAATTTTACTTGGCCATTTCTTAGGTTGGACGAAAGGTTTTTCTATATACATATCTCCGCCATCCGCAAAACTATGCCTCTCACATAGTAGAAAATTAGTCTTTTTTCAACACATGTACACATAATTCATAGAATATGGTCTTCTGCATTCATTTGGAAGGAGTTCTAAATCAATACCCTTTGCTTGCAAATTTAACAAAATCAATTTCTGAAAAAATGAATATATCATCCAAATTACATCCCTTGTCACAATTCGTCGTGCGGAGTTGTAGAATTTCACGACAACAACTGACATGAATTCTCTACATGAGCATTGGAAATACATAATACTATGTTCTAGCGATATTCCTCTAGCATTTTAAAGGTGCACAAGACATAGCTGCACCAAGTGCCGCCATATGTTCATAGCTATACTTAGTCTATGCAATATGGTCTATTTTTAACCCTTATGCAGAGAACCCACATGGTTGATCCTCTCGCATTGCTACACTTCTGCACCTCCACATTTCCATTAGTTTTCAACATAGCAGAAAATTTGTGCCTCTCTCACATAGTAGAAAATTGGTTTGTTTTCAACACGTGCCAAGAATTCATAGAATATGGCTTTCTACATTCACTTGGAAGTAGTTATAAATCGCTTCCCTTTGCTTACAAAACTGACAAAATCAATGTCTGAAAAATGATTGAGATATCAATCAATTTACATCCCCTAACACAATTCGCCTTGTGAAGGTGCAAGACTGCACGATGATAATCGACATGAATTATTCTCCCAAGCATTGAAAATAAATAGTGGTTCTTATGCCAAGGATATTCCTCTACGAGTGCCAAGGTGTGTAAGACATTGTTGCAGCGAGTGTCGTCATATGTTCATAGAAAAGTCCTTCCGAAAAACTGGAAAATGCCTATCTTTCTGAACTATGCCTGCTTATACTATAGGCGTAAATGACACACTATTAACTAGAAGGATAGATATGGGCCAAGGTTGTCTAATTAACCCAAGCCGTTTGGTATGATCTATCTTGATGGGTTTAATGGCTCCATTAGCCAAGTAGGATCCTAAAACAAAAAAAATAAAAAATAAACTACTCTAAAGCTATAACTATAATACTATGTATATGAATCTAATTATTTACAAGTGTTTAAAACATAAATATCAATATGTGATTATGAACAGAGTATTTACAAATTGCAAGTTTTGGTGGATGTCTTGCAAAATCAATGATTTTGTAATTGTTTACGAAGCAGATAAAGAAATCACATATTTTTATATTTTCTGTTTTATAATTTAAAATCTAAGAACTCGAAAAGATACTAATAAAACATAATCTGAAACAAGAACCGAATAATAGTCACAACCAATTTAAACTATCTTATTTCACTAATGAATAAACTAATAACAAAAATTGAATGTGAATAAAACTAACCTGAGAATAGTCTCATACTATGTTTATATCCCTATGCAATCTAGACTTCAAGCTATATTTCCTGTGAGGAAAATCTGTAACAGGCTTGTGCTAACATCTCCAGAATAAACTCAAGGTGTTTTTGGGAGCAAAGTTTTAAGAACAGAGTAATAAACATATAGATCCAATGACCTTGTAATGATGAATGTTTAGAGTAAAAGAAATTTTAATGTGAAGCATTCATTTGATACATCAACTTAATATCAAGCATAAATCATGATATTAAAGTGAAATAACGATCACAGATATAATATATGAAACAACAAGTTATAGACAAAATTTAAAGCACTGAATAAAATGAAACATTATATGCTAATAAGGCTAAAGATGTATAACATATTGATATTCCATAAATTAAGAGACAAAACATAAATGGAATAGTGTCACATTGGTCTAAAGCCGAAATGTGAACAACTTGTCCATATAGTCTTGGAATTTGCATATCCATAATCTGTTCCAATCATAGATGCCTTCATTAGCAAATGTGAACAGTGCTAAAAGTAATCCTGGATCCAAATAGTCATATCTCACAGGATAGAATTGAATCTTCCAAAATCAAGTAATATTACAAAAATAGTTGATTGGAAACCACTCATAACAGAGTTGGTTTATTCAAAAATAAATCAAAGTTTTTATAAAACATAAAGAAGGAGAAACTACTAATCATTTAGGCGTATAATTGAAAATATTTCTTCCAAGTAATCAACAACAGGATTTCCCATTTCCCGAGAATACCAAAACCAATTTTATATATTAGAAAAACAATTGCTAATCACCAATTATTATTATTAAAAGGACTGGCTACATAATCTTCAATTCTGTAGCCTGTCTTAATTTTAATAAATGAAATCAAAACTCAAATCTACTTATTTAGACTTAGATTATAGAAAACAATGAAATGAAAACAAAATGTTTTACCATTAAAAATCAACTAAAGAGGGATCAATCAGTTCAAAGTTTATAATTTCTTTGACACTGGTCTTATTCTTAATGACTATGTTTCCAGAT
>JASDQU010010176.1:104791-115720 GCA_032191745.1 Picea mariana
TGCTCTCTATCTTTTTGCTCTGCATTTCATCTCATATTCACTTCAGAAAAGCCAACCCAATTCAGTCTCACTCATTTTCTTTTATACACACTTCCTTGACGATTCCACTTCCCCTTCCAATAGGTAATACAAGGACATCTGTCTTGGAAACTGAAACGCTAACCGATTTGTCATTATCAGTCCATTTCTCTTAACGGATTCATAACTGAAGCGTTAAACTGTGAGGAAGAACAACAACCCTCCGATCAGTTTCAAACTTTATCCACACTGTTAGATAATCTTTATAATTCTTGCCTTTTAAACCAGGTTACAGCTCTTACATTTGCTAGCCCTCCTAAGCTTAGTTCCCGGTCAACGTGACCGTCACTCCGTGACCTTGGTCTTATCACTCCATCAGAGTTTCGGCACTTATGATGACATAATGTTTATGTCCACGGGATTCATGATTTCCCGATTTGTGATGCGCTTTAGCCCTCCTGGCTGAGCCCTGGTCCACGTGACCGTTACCCGTGACCGCAGCCTTATCTTGTCGGGGCTATGGGGTTTGTGATACCTCAACACATACAACCGCGGGATTCCCGATCATACAAATCTCGATGCTTCGTTACACTAACAACTGGCCTCCACCACGCCTCCGTCCTCCTGCTCTGCTGTGCTGACAGCTGGCCCCCACTCATCGGGGTTTCGCGGATCACGATTCTGAGTTGCAAAAAACTCTTGTCAATGGAATTCTTGATTTCCCGATGAAAAAAATGCCGACGGTGCCTTGATCTTCGACACCTGTTCCTCAAATGGACGGTCTCGATCTCTCCGAGATTTCGAGACTTTCGATGTCAAGTGACTTTGTCATTTCAAAGTCCCGATCGCCGATGCCTCTGTTGATGTCACACGTGGTTTGACACGTGTTAGATCCTGCCACGTGTCACTCTGATTCGTGACTTACATGTGCCTGAAGTGTTGAATCGGCCTGACACCTGTCATTCCCTGGTTGTGCCACGTGTCCCTTGCTGACGTGGTCTGTTGTCGTGAGTTGGATCAATGGTTCAGATGCAATCTTGGCTTAACGGCTACGATTGAATCGCAATACCGCATTTCGCGATTTCGGAGTTCTTGATGTCAAGATATTTTGGCATTGCAAAGTCCCGATCCCCGATACTCCGATACGGGCTGTGATCAATGGTCCAGAGCACTTCTTATCCAACAGCTGTGATTACATCGCGAAATCACATATCGCGATTTTGGGGTTTTCGTTGTCATTGTTCACGAGACTCGTGAAACTCCGATTCCCGATTCTCTGATGAGAAAAATCAATGGTCCATATCTCAAGCTTGCTTTAATGGCTGCAATCAAATCACGAAATCGCATATCGCGATTTCGGAGTTTTTGTTGTCGAGTGAATTGGACATTTCAAAGTCTCGATCCCCGATTATCCGATGTCTTATCTCTCTCGCAGCTTCTACAGATCTGACGACTGTTGGCCTTTTGGAAAATTTGAATGGGATCCAACGATCACTGACTCTTCTCCTCCCGATTATTGCTGCGCTGCTATTCATTGCTATTGTCATCACTGCAACCACAACTGTACTTGCCATCAATGACAAGTATACATTGATTTGTTGTCTGTTAACTGAATTTGCCAACAATTTTTGTGGGGAATATAGTATCATCATGGGACAATCATCAAATTATTATCCCCAAGGGAATGGCTAGGCTGAATCCACCAATAAAACATTGATCCATATTATCAAAAAGATGATTAATATAAATTGGAAGAATTGGCATATAAATTTAATTGATGCATTATGGGCTAGTAGACTTACACAAAAATATAGCACATGATTGTCACCATATACCTTAGTATATGGAAAGGAAGAAAAAATTCCCATTCATTTGTAATTAAATTCCCTGACTTATGTTGTGAATATAGAATATGTCAAACAAGTTTACCCACTACAGAGAAGGTATTATCAGTTGATACATTTGGAAGAACAACAAAGTGAGGCATTAAAAAACATGAGTCAATGACAACATACCATCAAAATACATTTTGATCAAAGTGTTTTAGCAAAGGATTTTCAAAAGGGATAGTTGGTGTTCTTATGGAATAAGGAAAAATAAAAACCATCCCTGCATACAAATTTTTAAGCATTGTGGATTGACCCTTATATGGTTGAAAAAATTCTTAGGTACAAATATTATTTGTTAAGAGACATGAAAGGCACAGTCCATATGTTACCATTCAATGGGAAACACCTTAAAAAAAAATCTCCCAAAACTTCTTTGTCACAATCTATATACATTTTTCTTTCCCTGTACATACTTATTAAGTCTTTGTTTCCTTTTTCTTTTTCTCAGACTAACTCCATTTACCAATGATCAAGATTTTGGATTCTTAGTAACCCACACGGGGTTACTATCCCATATTTGGAGCTAGTTGTTGGTCCTCAAATGTGTTAAGTCTTGTGCAATCTCTCTTGTATATTATTTCCCATACTTAGAAAATTTTTGAGTTCGTTGTGGGTTCATAATTCATTTTCTAGTCTTGTTCAACTTCTGTGACCCCAAAAATACACCATTCATTTATGTCTCCTTTGTTTTATACACATTTTACTGCAGGTCTAGGGAACCTTCCCGATTGTCTCGTCCATACTTGTGACCCTTCCCTCCTGATCCACTTCTTATACTTAGTCAAATTATCCATGAATTACCATGGGTCTGTGGGATATTACAAATATTATCCATTTTCTCACTGTCTCACTTTTATATAACCCCGTGACCTCTCAACACTTATTTTTTTTTTCTCAATTCATTTTCCATAAGTCTTTCTCACTGCGGGTTTGTGGTGATTTCATCACTCCTCCATATACTATCCCCGACCCTGCGATCCCTCTTCCCCACCATGCTCTTACCCTACCATTTCATTACCTTGTCATTCTGCCATATCGATTGTCCACCACCCCGCAAAAACCCATCTATTGTCTTATCACGTTCCCCGATGTACATTTAATACACATCTCCCATAAATGACTAAAATCAATTAAGTGTTAAAAGTAGTTATTAATGGTGATATGATCAAGACAATTCCTCATCAATTTTAATGTTAATTTGTATCAATGATCATTTAGTCAAGATCCCCAAATCATATTAAGGTAAACACACTTATTTTGATAATAATATTTTGAAAATAATTATACATTAATTTGTCACCTTGATTAAGTATGACAACTAGAAGAAAGGAACAGTTCTGCGGGGACACTATCAACCTACTTGGACAAGAAGATCAATTATTTTAGTGGTTGAGGGAATACATATATTACTATTCATTACCACTTCTAGAGAAGAGTTTAAACCAGATTTGGATGTCAGGAATTGATCTAGCAGGATACATTCCAAAAGTATACGATTTCAAGGAGTTCATTTCATGGTGCATTGATAAATTTAACAAGAATCAGATAATAGTTCAGTTGCAAGGGGAGTCTCCTATTTCCTTAAATACTTCATTATTCAAGAGGATTCTCAGAGTACCAAAGATGATGATGAATTTTAAAGGCACTAAATCCGAGAACGTTTTGAAGACAACAAATGGAGGATTGGAGCTTCTACAAGATTATCTAAAAAACAAAAAAAAATCTCCAGATGATCTGTCAAACATTCAGGTGAGTTCATTAAAAAATGAATATAGAGAGATGGTGTGGTTATTCACTAGAGTATCCATACAAAAGTCTACAACCATTGTTCCCAGGATCACTCTGTATATCTTATACTTTTCAATTCATGAAAACGTAATATTTGATTGGACATAGATTATCTCCAATGAATGATCTTTTCAGTTGCCAACAAACTTCAAAAAGAATAGAATGTTCTACATGTCCTCGTACTTGATTTTTGCCATTACATATTGTCATGTCTTCAAGGGATTGCCTTTGGCTAAGAAATTCAATTGTAAAATTGATCTTGTTCAGATGTGGCATCCAAATCTATGGAAACAGAAGGCTACACACCACTTCTATGAAGTTCATAATGCATTCATTTATTCTTTTAAAAAGCTTATTCATGGACCAAATACATTTAGTATTTCTCTAGAAGAAACATCCTTTTTAGATAAGAGAGGAAATTTCAAATCCATGAATAATTTCAGTATTATCAAGCTTTACTGCTCTCATGAAAAACCCTCATATATGTCATATTATGTTTAAGATAAAATATTTGTTGATGAAGTATGCAAGCAGTATAAATTTTGGGCCCATTTTTTTAATGAAAAGAGAAAAATACAATTTATTCATCTACCATGGAAAATTGGAGAGATAATAGTAAAAATCATTACACACATCAATGAGATTGTAATGAAGTTTGATCAATTCAATATAAAGCAATAAAATGAAGTCAAGGATTTTGACCCTAGTCAATTATTTATGAAACACATGACATCTGCAGGGTACAATGTATCATTTTCTAATACATTTATTTTTGGATAAGAAGAGGGTGATAGCCAAAAACCCCAAATGCTACACGATGAGAAAAAACAAGAGGATATGGAAACAATCATCAATATAATTTATCAACATAGAAAACAAGGAAGAGTTGTGAATGAGAGGAGTTCACAGTCTCTTAATATTTCTCAAAAAATCATCCTACCCAAAGGAAGACCCTAGTCTGTAGTTCAAGAGAAAATGAAGCCATTGATGGATAATTACGATGATGGAGGTGAAAAACCCCCTCCTAAGGGAAATCTAGAAATGGCACACAAACTCTCAGTCACTAGCAAAAGGAAAATAGGAACAAATAAATAAGGATAAACTGAGGACGTACTTGAAGAGGAAATCATTCTGGAAGACATGGAGCTTGATGTGAATATTGAAGACATTGAATTTCCAGATGAAGAATAAAGAGTGCAAGAGAGAAGATAAATTGCAACAGAATTGGCCACCCAACAACCAATCGTGTTTGAAGAATAATCTTTGACCCTACATAGTTCCACATTTGATAAAAAAACAAGAAAATTGGTTATTGAGAAAATAAATTCAAAAAATAAGAAGGTTCAAGGAAAATTGAACTCAGAACTTGAATTCAATGGAGTTTTCCCCTCCAAAATTGTACAAATTCATGAAGCTATAGGAGAATCCCTAAAAATTTCAATTGGATACATAGAGAATGAGAATGCCATTTTAAAAGATAGAATTAAAGAATTAGAAAGTGCTTTAATGCGCCCATCACTATTTTACACTCCAATTGCTATGATACAACCTTGGAAAAGTCTTGAGAGAAAATCAGAATTCAGCTCTAGACTAAAGGGAACATCAAGTCTACTTGTTTCCATTAGGAATTATATCAGAGAAAATATCCAGAAGAGAATGTCCCTTATTCTCGAAACACGGGAACTGGAAAATAATGAAGAATTTTACAAAGGGGGCATTTCTACTTTCATTGAAAATTTTTCAAGTGTTAGTGAGTTCCAGAGGAAAGGAGAGGATTTGCCTTTGAAAATATATATAAAAAAACTTAAGGCCTATTGGTTAAAAAGAATAAAGAACTTAAAGGACATGCTAGCTGAGTGTGACACTAAAAGTGTAAAAATAGGAGAATTATATTTGAAATTAATTGAATTGGATTTAGTTGGATAAAATAGAGATGTGGAGGACCCACATATAATATTGAATTCCATACTTATGTCAAAATAACAATTCAAAGTAAATTTGGACTCATTGAAGACACATCAACTGAGAGGTTCAACAACTTAACCGAGTATTCAAAAAAAAAATTGAAAGTTGGTTGGTTAGTTATGTAAATAAAAATGAAGACATTGAGGACACCCTTCACCAACTTTTGATGGACTTCAAAGATCTATACAATTAATTATTTAATATTAAAGTATGTTAAGAAATAACTATGGCACCAATATGGGAGAATACATTGAGAATTGGTTAAAGAAATCCTTAACTAAAATAACTAAATCAAATCAAGAAGAAGCAATTGTAACTAGTCAAGCAGTTCCAACAAAGGAGAATATAAAAGACACACTAACAAGAAGATAGAGAGAGATATAAATTCCATCATAGTAAGTAAAGCGATAACTTTTCATAATTTCCTATCCTTCACACTTCTCATTCAGAAATCATCTAGTTGTGTCCTTTCATTTTTTTGAGATCCCATAACCGATATATGACCGTCTTCTTTTTCTTCTTCCAGGTCTAGTCCATGTCTACTTTCTTTTAAGGTCCATGGGATCCCCATCCTAGTCCATTTGCATGAACACAATATTTTAATTTATGTCTTATTGTAAAACAAACTATAATTTTTGAACTCCCCAGAGAATTATTTCGGGGTGCAACTTTAATGACTTTTCAAACTTTGAAATTATGAGTTTGAAATTTTTGAAGTGTACTTATCATATTCTCTTTCAATTTAAATGCCATACTCTTTTAAATTTCTCTGCATTGTGGAATTATACTTTTTTTTCTTGTGAATGTGACCAAACCTTATTATGTTGTGATGGATGTGAGGAATTTTTTATTTTCATATTATGGTTTCCCTATCTTTGTATACTATTGTGTAAATATTATATTTAAGTATGTAAAATATTCTTGTTCCTTCTCTCAGTAACTTTTCCTTTGTGAATATACTCTTATATTTTAAATCATATTTTCTTCATTTATTTTCAAGCAATAAATATTTTGGGGGTGTTAGTCTCTAACTTTGTTCTTGATTTAGTGAGAATCCATAATCCTAAGCCCTCCCTGCTTATACCTTATTGCTTGATTTCATTACACTTTAATCTTTGATTTGAGTTTTTTATGCTTTTAATTTTAGCATTTTTGAGTAATTTTCTTAAGTTTGAAGGTTTAAGACATGGTTTAACGAGATTTGTCACATCATTTGCTTATTTGAATTCTGAAAATTCAAATTATTTCCAAGTCATCAATAGCGCTATGGGAATAATGTTATTCCTATAGAGCTAAAGTAATCATGTTGTGACATGTGCCAGTCATCCAAATCTTGTCATGATCACATAAATCGTGGACAAAAAGACCTGCATGTACTCCACAATATCGCTTGAATCGATGATGCAGTTTGAATTGTTGCATGAATGAGATCACCCTGTACTTGCAAGGACTTGTATCAAATCAGTGCAATTTCCAATATCATTATATGACATTTCCATCTATTATTCTAATTTCTTTGGATTATGTGAACATATATTCATTTAAGGAAATTGTTATGTAGTAACAGTTGCAGATTTTACATTCTTGATTTCCAACAATGCCGAGTTACAACACTGTATCATTGTCATCTCGCCAAATAAAGGTGGGAAAATTGTTAGGTTGGAACTTGAGGGTACTGAGCTACTTGAAGTGTATCCATAGATGGCACAAAGGTTTAAGGACACTCACTGGTTCAAGTTCTTTACCACTTTCCAGGGGCATGACGAACATGTTTCCATGCTGTTTGCACAGAACTTTGATGGCTTCAAAGTGGTGATCGATAAACTATTGATGTTGGTGATAGAAAAATCCATTGCTAAAGATTGCATATTGGTGATTGGGGGAAAATGATGGTGGAAAAAGGAGAACGTGGTCATGGAGTTTGTGAATCAATTCTTGTTACTAGATAGGCAGAACCCAGATTGGAAGAAAGGAGTCCCTCATAGCTGGATCAGACAGGAGTGGCATACTGCTTTGATCATAATTCACAGGCATATCACCTGTGAGTGTAGATTCTCGTTGGTATACATCTACCACATTAGGTTATTAATGCATATTAATGGAGACTATCCCTTAAATATACCATACTTCCTACTCAAAAGCCTATCGAAGATGTCAAAAAGAGTACAATGCCAACCTACCACGGCCAAAGGTAGCCTGTTTCATCAAGTTTTAATTAAGACACTGGTTGTTTCAGCTTCGAATGAAGTACAAAAACCCTGGACTTGGCTGATCCAATCCCTAAATCCTAATCCACAACCAAGAAAACAGAAAAGGGGCAAAGGGAAAAGGTAGCTACAAAGAAACATAATATCACAGTTAATGAATTATCTATCAAAGAAGAAGTATCTACAACTAGGGTGAAAAGGACCAGCAAGAGAAATAAACATACTCAACAAATTTCTGTTGATACTCCTGTAGATGAAAACCCAGGAAAAGMCACTACCARCATACGTAAGAAACCCAAACTTGATGCAAATATTGAAATTCTTTCTAATGCAAAAGTATTTTATGATATTTATGTTTAAATGGAAGAATACTTAGATGAATATTTCAATATTATCTCAATTAAATCCACARTCAAACATAAACCACAAGCAACCAGTAATAAAGGTGCYGCAGTAAAAAAGAAAAGGAAGAAATATGCACCTGTGTCTCAATACCCTAGGAGAAACTACTAGGGTTTCCAACAAATACAGGCTAAAATCCAAAGCTATGTTTGACCCATCTATCAAAGAGGAAAATTTCATAGTCATAGAATACCATTCTGAGGACTCTAAAGTAGGTGTCAAAGAAAATGCAGAAATACCTCCATTACACAGGAAACCAACAGAAAGAGGTAAGAACATTGCTCAATTTCCTTCAGGACCTTTTAACAAGAGCTACTACCAGATTATCAAGAGTTGAAGCACTTGCTAAAGGTACCAGTAGGATTTATGAAAATAAAGAAAGTAAACATGTAGACTCAAACCATATATCAGATATTCCAGAAGCCATGGACTCAGTGAGTTCAGATGATGATCACATCTTAGGATTAACTTCTAGATACCAAATTAAACTGAGAGAACCTAAGGCTTCCATAGACCTAAACAAGCCTGCACCTGCAGAAGAGTTTCCACAATTCAAGGTCAAGGTTAGAATTGATAAAGAGAAGATCAGAGAACTTCAAAGAATGGTGACAAAGTTGAAGAAGGAAAAGGCTCAAGTAGAGCAATGGAGTTCCAAGCAACAAGAACGGATACAGGGGTTCAAGAAGAAGAAAAGGGAGAAAAAATAATTGCTCAAAGATCTTAGAGAATCCAACTTCAAACTCTATTGGCACAACATTGTACTCACCTCTAAGCTGAAACAGAGGACTGCTAAAGCTAGCGTTGTTATCATATCATGACAGCCCTATGAAGGATCTTGCACAGTTTTGAAGTTTTGATATTTACCAAGAACGAGGGAATATTTAATTTTTTTTGGCTTGTGAATTTGAATACCTCGGATACATGACTAAATCAAACCAATTCCCATTTTGTAGGATCGAATGTATTGCTGAAAGAATCATTCGGGGTTAAGTTGTTGAGCTGATATTTATTTTTGTAATGTAAATGCTCATTTTGAGCTAACCTCCCTAGAAGATAGATGTTGATCAGATCCTATCATTAATAGCACACTAGAAAATAGGATCTGAGATATTTTTTGGATAGTTTAAGTAGACAAAAGAAAGACTCTATTCAAGCCGAAAATTTGGATATTCAGGGGACCTGTTTTGAAACTCCTTGTAAGACATTCTTATTCTATGTGACACTTAATGGAAAATACATATTGATGGTTAGACTTTCTCTTCTTCCATGTTATTTTTTCTCTTCATGCTTGAGATCATTTATCAAACTGCAATGCATTGTTTTCTTGATTATCAATTGATACAGTGAAGAATTTGTTGTTGTGATTATTTTCAAGTTTTTGATTTTAGGCTAATGTTCTTATTTATTAATGATATTTTGAGATAAGAGTTCTATGTGAGGTTAACAAATTGAAGGATTCATATTCTCCTTTCCTTATTTGTCTAATTCATCTATGTGACTACCCTTTAACCAGTCAGTGGGATATCATTTGTCCTTATTCTGATTTTCCTGTCTTGTAACCTTGAACCAGTTTTCAACCACCCTTTCAAAAAACCAAATCATAAAACCCTCAAAATATTATTGCAATAACATGATGATTCCCTAGCTTTCCCTATCATAGTCAAGTGCAACTTTAGGGACTAACAGGGGGTTTTCTCTTTAGCATTCTTCTATTTGATAGCATAGTCCAAGAACAACAAGCTATATATTTAGACAAACAACATAGGAGTACCACCTCTATAAAAACACAAGGGGATATTATATTCTCTTGAGGTTGTTGTTGGGATTGTGACCAATCTGAACATAAACACACATCTAGGAGTATATTTTGAGATCATAAAAGAGGAGGTAGGAGATTCTATAGAAACCATTTAGGCCACAGTGTCAAAGGAAATTCCATAGGGAGTGCCCACCTTTTCTCTGTACTTACATTTCATTACTAAAGAAAGGAGATTAGAGCATAGGCCTCACCTTATAGATGGGTTTTTCTCCCATATTGGTTTTCCCATGATACATCTACTGTTCATTTGTGTGGATGGTGTGTTATTTTTCTTAGTATTTCATTTATTTATTTTATTTATTTAGTTAATTTGAGCATTAATCTAGTTATTGTAAATATGTGATCTAATGAAAATAAACCTGCATAATAAAATATTTCAATATAATACAAGATATGTTGTGAAGAAGTGTTCCAATGGAATATGCATAATAGTTTAGATATCAATGACTCAATATTCAATGATACTTGTAAGTGAGCTTGATAAGGTGACATAATATTAGTTCTCCAAACAAGGGAAACACTAAGAGTTGTTTTACTTGAAAGTGATACTTGATTCAATAATTGGTAAGAACAGAAAAATTCATTTTTCCTTCCCCGTTTTGTTTTTTCGAAATTTTTGATGTTTTTTTAATTTTGGTTTTTAATTTCTTGTTTTTGGGTTTTTTTTTTTATTATAAAGAATAAAATGATGGGGTTTTATTTACATTACAACATGAGGACATGTTCCATATTCAACCAAATGGTTGTGAACCATGGGAATCAAACTTGATAACAAGTGGGTGTTGACCTAGAATGTACCTAGGGCATGTCTCCTCTAAAGGATGAATGGTGTAGGCTTGAT
>JASDQU010010176.1:115755-130216 GCA_032191745.1 Picea mariana
ATATATATATATATATATATTAATGTGTTGAAAAAATGGTTTATAATCATGAGTATAAGGCATATCATCAAACTAAAGTGTCATAGTTTGGGACTCCATTGGGAAAAGGGAATGACATGAGGGTCATTTATGCAATCATAGACCACAAGGAATATTGATACTATGTGTGAAAGAAACATGGGTTCTAGTATGGAAAGAGATGTAAACTAAGGTGATACATGTAAGGAAGAGCATTACCATTTTATGAGGGTGAAAAAGTAGCTTAGAGAGGTGAATCTACTTGTTGAGACATGATGAAACTTATGGAAAATTCAACAATGAAAAAATGTTAAAATATAGTGTTTGTTAAGGAAAGTCCAAGCCTATATGGAAATGAGTAGTATACCCAATTTAAGTTATGATTTCACGAGAATAATCAAAATGCACCATAAAACCAATACAAGGTCATGCATACAAGAAATAAATTTTGAAGAGTCTCATAAGGTATTTTATGAGTGATATAGTTTGTGAATGTGTGTATAACCTTAATTTATACAACAAAGTTCCATGACAAAGAGATGTCAATGAATCAAGAGTTCCCCAAGGATTAACTCTCACTAAGGAGGACAAGAAATAAGGATTTCTTGAAGGAGGTGAGTATTTCCAAAAAGGATTGAAGGATGCACTCTCTCTAAGGAGGCCTTGGAATGATGAATTACCAAAGGAGGTACTCCCACCAATTAAAATAGAGAACAAATATTTCCAAAAGGAGGAACCCCTATTAAACATGAAATATAATGAGTAATTCGTAAAGGAGGCACTCCCGCTTAAGAGAACAAGGAGTGAGGAGTTCCCAAGAGATACATTCCTATGAAGGAGGCCATGGAATAGGTAGTCCTATATGTTGTACCTATTCTGAGGAGGAAACCAAATGAAGTGTTCCCAAAGGAGGAACTCCTATTTTAAAAGAGATGATGGAATGGATATCTCCCAATGGTGGTGGTCCAACTAAGGAGGCCAAGGAACCAAGATTTCCTAATGGATGAAATGGCACTAGGATGGCCAAGGAAAGAAGTGTTCCTAATGGAGGCACTCTCACTAAGGAGGATTGGGAACAAAGAGATCCAAATGAATCCACTCCCACTAAGGATTCTAGGGAATGAAGAGTTCCCAAAGGAGGTTCTCCTACTTAGGAGGCTAAGGAATAAAGAGTTCCCAAAGGAGGAATTATTACTACAAACTAAGATTTCTCAAATGAGATGCTCCTACTAAGGAGGTTGGGGAATGAAATTTTTCCAAAGGATGTTAGGGAATGAATATTTCACAAAGGAGGCATTTCAACTAAGGAGGCTAGGGAATGAGGACTTCCAAAAGGAGGGAATTCCACTTAGGAGGAAAGGTAATGATGAATTCCTAAAGGAGGAAATATTGGTAAGGAGGTTAGGGAATGAAGAGTTATCAAAAGAGGTGCTCCCGCTAAGGAGGCTAGGGAGTGAGGAGTTCCCAAAGGAATCACCTTTGCTAAAAAATATAGGGAATAAGGAGTTCCCAAAGGAATCAATTTTGCTAAAAAATATAGGGAATGAGGATTTACCAAAGGAGGATCTCCCACTATGGAGGATAAATGAGGAGTTCCCAAAGGAGGAGATCCCACCAAGAAGGATAAGAAATGATGAGTTCCCAAAGTAGGAGATCCCATTAAGGATGCCATATAATGAAGAGTTTCCAAAAGAGGCTCTTCCATTAAGGAGGCTAGGTAACTATGTGTTAGTAAAGGATTCCCTCTTTCTAAGGAATATGAGGAACAACAAGTTCAAGAAGAAGACACTCTTTCTAAGGAGGTGTTCAGGCCCTCAATACATCCCATGACCTCGGGCTTGGGGACCCTCCAAAATTATTAATCCTCATTGATCACATCACACTATTCTTTGTAACTTCAACTTTTGATGTGATAAACACTCTCAAATCATTTCAAATTATTTGTTTGGTTTTCCTCACTGACTCTATATGTGAAATATTCATGAATGATAGTAGTGTTTTATTGAATGATTAAATAATTTTATTTACTATGATCTTGATGTATTCTTCTTAGTGGTTCTGACTCTCCATCTACGTGTGTCGATGATGAATGGAATATATGATAATATTGATCGGGATGGACAATTCATTATTATTTTCTTTGACTCGTTGGGTCTTATTATTTCGTTAAGTTATTTTAATTAACGATTGGAGTGGTCCTTTCTTGATTCTTCATATTGTTATGATCCAAAACCTTAAAATATCATAATAAACTAGAAGTACACACCATGAACACCAATGTGAGCATGGAGAAAAACACCAATATAGATAAGAGAGAGGAGTTAAACAATAACTCCTTAAATAATAGGAGAACCTCCTCCAAATAACCAAATACATTCATAGATCACAATTCACATGTACTCAATAATTAATACATGATCTCTATATATACCTATTCACACCTACACATGAGGCCTCTTTACTATTACGTTGACCCTATTGCCTATACATTTACACATTACATGTACATTTAGCTCCATATATTCCCCCCCTTTGGGTCATATCATATGCATTTAAACCTATTTATGCCCCCCTTGGGGTCATATCATGGAACCAAGGGAAATGATGTATGAATGTATTTGGGTATTTGGAGGAGGTTCTCCTATTCTTTAAGAAGGTATTGTGTAACTCATCTCTCTTATCTATATTGGAGTTGTGCTCCATGCTCAGATTGGTGTACATGGTGTGTACTTCTGGTTTATTATGATATTTTAAGTTTTTGGATCATAACACATACCATCCTACCTTTATTTATCTGAGTTGGTTGAGTAGTTATATATATATTTTTCCTCCAAGGATGTAAACATTTCTTATTTGGATAAGCATGATTTTGGTTTCTTGTGTAGTTTCATTGGTGATTAACAAGTATCCTTGCTGAACTTGATTTGGTTATGAGCAAGTTACATGAATTTTTAATTTAGTTGTTATTCTTTAGTTGTGCCTCATAGTTGGGTGCATGTCTCTTGAAGTGATTAGTTTTCATTGGAATATTAGATAGGTTAGCACTTGTTTTCTTATTTGATCTTTCCTCTTTCATGAGATGGCCTTTGTCAATTGGATGGTTAATGATTTATTTTATCCTTGCATTCAATCATTGATTATTTGTCATTAGATGATGATGAGATGTAGAAGAGTATTGAAAGTGATTGATTATTCTCTCTCTATAGTATTGCTTTATGTGTATGGATGTTTTCTATATATAGTCACTTCCAAAGAAAATGATCACTTTGCATCTCACCTTAAAGGCACATTTAATAAAAATTACACAATCATTGAATGCATTTGCTTTGATTGTTGATGTTGTATTTGTGTGTGAATTCTTACAACTTGATGGTTGTTTGATATTTTATTTGAGTTTAGTTGGATGATGATCTTGGTTTTGATGATATATAAATCCTTTTTATTATTTGTTCATTTATAGATGCAATGATTTCAAATATCCTCTTTCTTGCAAAGGAACCTACCAAAATGTCCATGTTTATATTGTGATAGCTTGATTGTGGTGTTTTCCTTTTCTTGTTTGTGGAGGATCCATGAATAGTATATCGATGAATTGGTCATTACATGGATGAAGCAATAAGAATCACATACTTACAATCATTTGTATAATAATCAAAGCATATGTAAACATGCATTGTAATCAAGAACATTGCCTCAACTATGTTATATAAGTTCTTTTTTGAATGCTTCATCACTCTTGTTAGCTCACATAGATTTAGATTAGGATGGTTATTTCTCATGGGAAGAAAACATAAATGCATACTTAAAATTATCACATATATCATCATATTTTTTGGATTGATGCTTATAATATGCATTGAGTTAATTCTTAAAGAAAATAAATACATTGATTCTTTTGTTAATGTAGAACTTGTGCATTTGTAAAAATCGATAATGGAGGATGACATACATGGGTAAGGTTATATATAAGAAAATATGATGATAAATAGGCATGAAAATATATTTGTTTCAATTATAAATGACATCCTTAGCCAATGCAATAAGGTTTTCACAATGGGGCTCTAAGTTTCATAACAGATGGTGTATCCTTAAAGGATTTCATGAAGCAACAAAGGAAATAGAAAGTATAGAGAGCATAAAAAATAAGGATATCTGGATGGTTAAAAGTAATGGTTCAAATATTTTTACACTATTTAATATTCCCTTTCTATGTGTAGCATTTCTTCAAAAAACTAAACATCTACCTATGCTAAAACAACATAGAAGTTGATGCTCCAGGTAGGGAAAAACACTCCAAAAGGTTTAGTTGAGGATTGTTTTTTGGACTAACTCTTTTGATAAGATAAGTACATATTGTTTGGGAAGTATGCAATCAATGTAGATTTTAATCTTGTACAATTAATTAATGCAAACAAATTCTTAACAAAAAAGAAAAAATACAATGGCACACACACTCATTACACATAGATTTTTATCCTGGAAACCCAAATTGGGAAAACCAACAACCTGTTTAGAGCCTCACCTCTAATATTCTATTCATCATATTCATCTTTTACAATAAAATATACATATAGGATCCCATGGAATACAAACCCCTAATCCATTGACTTGAATTAGTCAACAACCCTAATTTCTTAACTGGAATTAGAAAAACCATCAACACAAACCATGTGTCGAAAAACTACCAAAAATGGACGCAAAAAACTGCTAAAACAAACTAATTTTTTTTATCGGGGGCTCCCGCCCCAAAACCCCCATAACCCTCCTAGATAGGGGGTGCTAAGCACCCCCTAGAATCCCTTTTCTCCCATATTAGTCTACAATACATGGAATCAATTTTCTAAATAATATAGCACATACCCAACAATCAATGCATGAATAAATAGATGACCCCAAAGGTAGATTGTGAATCTAACTTAGGTGGATATACTGTGAAGTTCTAACCAATTATATGGGATAACAAAATCATAAATATTTTATTTTGTTTTGTTTGGAATATACCAAAGAAGCAAGTAAACTCTGAGGATTCTTATATATGTATGGGTGATAAGGAAAACATATCCAGAAATGGATTGTCCCTTAAAGCTTTTGGGTACAACCTTCTAACTTAAAAAACATATAGCAATAACGTTGACATATATAGAGGTATTTATCATTTACACTCTCCATTAAAGAATGA
The DNA here is from genome assembly GCA_032191745.1 of Picea mariana. NCBI lineage: Eukaryota > Viridiplantae > Streptophyta > Pinopsida > Pinales > Pinaceae > Picea > Picea mariana. The sequence continues at coordinate 120,953 of JASDQU010010176.1, forward strand.
AAACATATKCAAAGGTAAAATTCATGATGAAGGAAGATGAAATCGTGCCAAAGAGMAATGATGAGTGCATTATAGACATTAAAATTTAGTAGAATCTCCTTGCAGTTCAAAAAATCATGAATGAGGAAAACACATTATTGAATGTGYTAAGAGTGTTTCATGAAGAATCCATCACTATATTTGACCTCATAGAAACTTTTGGAMTTCATTGGTAGTAGAAAACACATAGAAAKCTAGACCACACTACTATAGGATGAAGAAATGTCACCTGGAGATCCTAACAATGCATTTTTCTATTGGGAAAACATTGGAGACAAAAAATGTAGTGTTGAGAACTAATGTACACTATCATATKAGTTGTTTTTATTACTTGGGAAAATGAATGATTCATTTTACCCTCTAAGGCATTACTAGACCTTGTTAGATGAAGAAAATTCATAAGGAGGTAGGATGTACCATTAGATGAAGTTTATTTGTTTCCTAGAGATGGCGATGATKCATTTTAGCCTATGAGACACTACCAAACCCCATTGAAGATAGAAAACACAAAGTGAGGAATGCATAGTGCTAGGAAATGTAGAGATGTTATTTGGAGAGCCCAACAATGCATCTTAACCTCTTAGATCCTTGTGGACCCCATCTAGGGATGAAAAAACTACAAGAATAGAGGATGTGTAGCTTAAACAACAATGATTTTTGACTTGTATAACATCAATAGAACCCATAGAGGGATGATAAATGCACAACATAGAGTATGAACTACTAAATAAGCTAAGTCTCACCCTTGGTTAATACAAAATGTTTTTTTGACTTTTCAAACCTCATTGGACCCCACCAAAGTAAGGAAAATACACTAAGATGGAGAATGCATCATCGAGGAAACTCAATGTATTGTCTACACAAGATAACAACATGTTTTCATATCTATTAAACTATTAGAACCTTTAAAAGTATTACATACACAAGAAGAGTTAGAGTGCATCATTATAGGGGCCCTCGAGGCAGATTGAACTTGAGACCAATTCATTTTTCCTTCCAAGGATTTTCCAGACCCTTAGGTAAGTCGAAAAATGTCCCAAAAACTAAAATTCATCACTTGATATGTTGCACACTCTCATCATATCAAGATGCAATGCATTTCCCCCCAGGATGATTAGTGCACCATTCCCCCCCTAAGGCAAGATTTAGAGTAATAATTTTGCCTACATATATGAGCTTGGTAGTGTTTGTTCTTAGAAATGATTACTCATTTTGAACATTACCTGTTCTTGTTGCTCATGACATCTCTCAATTGCATTTTTTGTTTTGTTGACTAGGAAAGAGATTTGACTGGAGTTGACATAGGAAAACTAGTGATAGTTAGGAAAAATATGAGCATAGAGGCAAACTCATTTTTCCAAATTAATAATAAACCCATTGGTCACAAGGAATATCTTTTTTATAATTCATGGTTGCTATGATTTATTTGAAATTGATGAGATTTTTTATTAAATGAAAGAAAAAACCATCTTCACTTGAATCTTATTTTGTTAGTCTCTTCTATGTCATGCTAATTATCTCTCATTAATAAACGATGCATTTCATTCACTAAAATAGTATGAAAGTATTATTGATAACATTTGTTTAACATATTATTGAGTAGATGAGATAGTTTTCTATATTCTATCTCATAAATATATTATTATGCTAGGAATGATCTTATTATCATTTACATACAAAGGTTTTCTTGTGTAGATATTTAAATAAAGTGGTAAGGCACACAAGTGGGATTAAGAAGAATTAATGTAGGGATGAAGCCCAATGCAATTCAATCAAGAACAAAAATCAAAGAGAAATTCTCAAACCAACGAAAACATGGTGGGATGAAATATGTACTTTTCAAGCTCAAAATAAGAGCCATTGTTGAGGATACCTCATGCCTGAAGTGGAATGTAGGAGGGATGATCATAAGCCATTTCTTAAACAATAAATGAATGTGAAGATAACACAAGTTATAGCCATTGGAAACTAAAGAAAACTTGAGAAATACTGCTAGAAATACACAAACAAAAGAAACATGTGGACCTCCAAGTGATAGAAGTGCATTTCATTTGGTCAAGAGTATCTAATGAAGCCTCACTTATGTGAGAAAAATTATAATTTCCTGATTTCATGAAATATATATTATCACACCTAGTTGAATAGTCATAGTGAGAATAAGATGGAATTTTCAATAAGATGAGATCTAGGAATGATCCAGGTGGATATTGGTGGTCACCCACCTATTCCAACTGGCTCCTCATGTACGTCTTTTTGTACTGCTTTATAATTGTGATTTCTACACTTTTGGGGATATCTGAAGCCTCACACATTCTCCGGGTGGATACGTGTGGCCTCTCACATAATCCAATTGGCTTATTTTGTATGTTTTCATGTCAACACATCTTGTTGTACTTTTAGGGATTTTTTGGGGCCCTAAACATTGTTTGTTGGGCTCTCCACAGTCATACTTTAAAAGAAGTAAGAGTGTGATGGTGGAACGTGTATTTCTCTGAAAGACATTTCCAACAAATTATCACATTCCTAAAACGAAGGTCGTGTGAAAAAGTTATGACCCTAGGAAGTTGACATACCAAATTACACCAACTTACCCATAGAGCCCACATGACTCTTGGCGTTTCACCTTCTAGGGTTAGGTTTTTGGATGTCTAAAGTTTTTGAATTCATGAGTAATATGAAAAGGGCCTATGGAGACTCATTGTAATCCATTCTTCTTAGACGGATGTGCATTGCAGCCACATCTCTTCTTAGAGATAGCTACCACCATTCAAGTAAGTTTTAGTTTTGCAGTTTTATAGTTTCATCCAATTTCATTATTTAATAGAAGATATTGTTCACTGAATATTTGTGTTATTCTTCCTATATTTGTGTTATTGTATTCGGTCTGCTAATCAGTTTGTTCCTCTCCTAAATCCGGATCAGTGGTATCAGAGCGGTCTACTCTTAATTTGTTTTTCTTCATGCATGTCCCCTACAAGGTCTAGGTACAGGAGGTTGGGACTCAAACCAATTGAGCCATTACCAGATCGGTCGTGCTGAACCTGAAAAAAACCCATGGGAGACGAAAATAAAGATGATGGAGTAGGAGATCCTATTAAAATGTGGCAGATCCTTCGACGGTCACCCACGAGAGAAGCATATTCATCAGGTGATCATGCAAACCCCTTCAAGGTACAAGTAAATTTTGATATTCTGTTATTTGAAGGACTGATAAATGTTGATGCTATAGATAAATGGTTGAATCTACTCAAAGGATATTTTTTGGTCCACAATTTTTTCGATCAGGAAAAGAACAATTTTTCACTCCTCAAGGTCGTTCCCCATGTCAAAGACTGGTGGGATACTTACTCTAAGCAAAGGGTCGTGTAGGAATTTGAAATATTTGTGGTGGCCCCTACATGGGATTCCTTTCGGGACTCCATTAAAGAAAAATACTACCATGTTTGAAGCTATGAGGACCAATACACCAGATGGACCACCCTATGTCAAGAAAGGGACCAGACAATACCAAAATTCACCAATATTTTCCATACCCTACACACCAAATTGGGTAAAAAATATTCTTTGCATCATCTGGTTCTCAAATACCATGGTTGTTTGCATAGATACATTCAAACAGAAATGGAGTTCCTGGACATCACCTCATTGGGCACAGGTTATAGATACACTATCAAGATCGAGCAGAAATTTAAGMAGAAACAGTGAAAGTTTGGATCTGCAAACCCCTCACAGCCAAAGCAGGGAAAACATAACCCCAACCCACATAGTAGGGGACCAAGTTACGATGGCCACCCTCAKGACAATCCRTTCAAGACGCAACATAAGAAGGGCAATGAGAAGACGAAGAAGGACACTGGAAAATGGTGTGAGTACCATAAAAGTCCTTGGCACAACACTGACAAATGCTGCTCCAAGAAGTCCCTCGTGGACAAGATGAAGTCTTCTAAGTTAGAGGTCAATTCTAATTCTGAGTAAAATCCTAAAGGAGGGAAGAATATTATCGATGTTGAACCTAGTGTCACGGTCTCTACCACCAAAGTCTAGCCAAGCGAACCAGAAGAACCAAAGGAAGGGGAACACCTCTTTCACTCATAGATTTGGGTCAAGGGGGCTCTGATTCACTTCATTGTGGACATCGGTAGTAAGAAGAACCTAATTTCAGTAGAGTTTGTCTTCCCTACACCATCGAATGAATTTGTCAAGGAAGAGATATCCATGTCAGCCAACAGTGTTGTCTTCCCTACGTTATCAAGCCTTTCAAAGATGAGGCACTGTGTGATATTTATCCCCTTGAAGTTTGTGATGTTATTTTAGGAAAACCATATTTGTGGAAGTGTCATGATGTGTATGAGTTTATACCCCCTAGTGTTATTATTAATTTGGGTAGACAATTTTACAGAATCCCAGAGGTGGCACCTCCTACAGTTATTTATTTAATCTCTGCTAAGCAAAGCAGTAAGGTCATTTCACAAACTGAAAAGTTCATCTTCTTTGTGATCCATGCTCATAGTAAGAAGAAGGTCGCCACCACATCCGTGGCCTCTACACAATGCCTCTCTTTGCAGCATAAGCAAGTGGATGAGATCGTGGAAGAATACAGAGACATCTTCATCTCACCTACAGGGGTACTAACACAATGCCAACTCAAGCATCCAATTGATCTGACCCCTGATGCACCTCTACCCAATGGACCAGTCTATCGGCGCTCGTTGATGGAGAATGACAAAATAAGGCATCAGATCCAAGAGATTCTTCAAAATGGGCACATCAAACCAAACTCCTCCCCTTGTTGAAGCCTGATTGTATTGGTGTAGAATAAGGACCAGACTTGGTGACTCTGCATTGATTACAGATCCTTAAACAAAATCACAGTAAGGAACCACTACCCCATTCCCAGGATCAATGACCTTCTTGACCAATTCAAGGGGGAAAAGTTCTTCAGCAAGATTGACTTGAAGTTTGGCTACCATGAGGTTTCCATCGAACCAATGGATGTCTGGAAGACCACCTTCAAGTCTAAAGAAGGTCTCTATGAATGGCTAGTCACGCCCTTTGGATTAACAAATGCACCAACCACTTTGATGAGTGTTGTCCCTTGACCAAGTTTTGAGGAACACTTGGTCATATTTGACCATTTTTGGGACTTCGATAGCCTATCGAAGACAAATCACAAAGTGAAGCGGAGATTGCGGAAGCTAGACCCCCTTTTTGGGTTTTTGGGAATATGTAATGGGAAAGGAATGTCGGCCCATGAGTTTACCCATGCTTAGGCCCACTTTTGTAATGTATAAATAGATATCTAGGGGATGTAAGTAGAGGAGAATATTAGCCAAGGGCTTAGTGATAGAATTGATCTATGTGATTGACTTGCAGAGCTAAGTGCAAGGGTTGTAAGTGCTGAGTGCACAGATTGTAAGGAGGCTTTGTGCTATATCTATGCGAGGAAGGAGGATTTGGCGAGGTGCGCACAGATCTCCCGTCCTATGCGGAGTAGGATTTTGATAGCTCTATGTTGTAACCGGATTGACTAAAGCTAATAAAGAAGAAGAGTTGGTGGACGTAGCCCCAGGGTGGGGGTGAACCATGCAAATCTATGTTATGCTCTGTGCTTTGACTTGATGTGTTTACCTTTGCTTTGGCTAAGTGCTTTGATATATTTAGACAGATCTAACTATGATTTGTGATTCATTAGATGTATATGGATAGTAGATCTGATATATATGAAGATGCTTCGTGTTGATTTACTGTATATGATCTATTTTACTATTGTTAAGTGCTAAATTACCTTATATCTAAGTGAATTATATGAAGCTTTGTGCTATCTGCGAAGTATAATAAGGGTTGAATATTGATGAATGATCAATACCAAGTCATCTGTAAGCGATATAATCACAGATCTATGTCCCAGCTTAGGTTGTAGACACTTGAGTCTTGCAACCACCCCTTCCTCTACCTTGGGTGGGACTTCATCTTCTTTGCAGGTGTTGCCGAAAGGGCCGATAGTTAGGGTTTTGTTGGTGCGCTATTGTAGAGTTGAACCCTGGGTCTTCTCTTGTGTTAACAAATGGTTCTGTTGTCGGGATTGAAGCTATGATTATTGGGAACTAAGGGAGAAGAAGATTTGTGCAAAGAGTCATTCTGAAACTATGGAAGCTCTGTGAGTGGATTTGTGCCCTAGTGCACAGTATTTTACTTGATCTGAAAAGCTCTGTGCTGAAAAGAGAAGGCCAGATTTGAAGAAAAGAAGCGAGATATGAACACTTTGTTCTCTAAGAAAAGTAAAAGTGGAAGTTTCTAAAGAAAAGAGGTAAGAACTGTAAGCTCAGTGCTCTGATAAAGGTAAGAATAGTTAAAAGTTTTTAGATCTAAAATCTTTGTGCTCTGTAGAAGTAAGATAAGTGAATTTTTTTTTTCTAGAGCATGGATCTAGGTATGTTTGATAGACTTTGTCCTAGCTTGAAAACTATGGCATTAATATATGAAAGAAAGTTTGACATGAATATATCTGATAGATATGTTATACCTATGCATAGAAAGAATGTTTGGACTAACAAATGGATGCAAGGTCCTAGAAAGAATTTTTTGCAGACTAGCTACCATGATCTTGGTGCACAGTACAGAAGAAGTTGGGGATCATTTAAGAGAAAGAGAGGATTAACCCTATGTAACAGTTGCAGAAGACTAGGACATCTTGCTAAGGAATTCCCTGGTGGGAGATCTAGTTGTCTCTGTTGCAAAGCCTTGGACCTTGAAGTATTGGATTGCCCTAGAATGATTGCTAAGCTCGAAAGAATGAATCTGAATGAAGAAAACCCTAAGGCAGATCCATAAATAGCAGAACCCCATAGAGAATTAGAAAACATATTACTACAGATAAAATACACCTTGAATAACCACCGACATGTTAGATTATTAGAGGTCTTTAACAAAAAATAATGCATCGAGGTAAGAATAGGAGACTTCGACATTGACTGTGTTTTGGATGAGGAAAAACAAGTGAATGTTATGATAGAGAGAACTTGGGAAGCTATAGGAAGGCCTATTATGATCCCTTCACTAAGCAGAATAGGGTTATTCAGAGGGAAACTGGTAAACCTATGTGGAAGGCTCACTCAGATATCCATGAATGTCAATGGAACTTCAATAGAGGAATGTTTTGACATTATCAAATTTATTGAGGAAAACGCCCCGTTTACTATGTTACTTGGACAACCTTGGATTGAAAGAGATAAATCCAAGAAGAAGGAATAAGAAAAAGGTTTTAGAATASCAGACAAGAGTTAAAAGATTTCATGACCAGAAGGATCACGCAGTTGATTGAGGAACAGGAGAACAAATCAAAGTTATTTGACACTAGAAGCCCAGATGTCAAAGYTGCAAAAGCATTAGGGGACTCACAAAATATTGGAGTATATGTATCATATATAGATGAAGTAGTACCCCTGAGTATTGGGAGAGAACCTCAACAACGTGAAGTGACTATGCCCAAGTAAAATAATAATCAGAATGGGAAAAKAACTATCGAGACAAAGCTCATGGGGAAGAAGGCTAGGAAGCTAAGTAAAAGGAGAGCTAARATCGACAGGCTATAGAGGGTTCCAGAGGGAACCTCTTAGAAAGAAACTTTGCAAAATTGGAGCATCGTCGGGATATCAGAACAACGACATGGGTCACTTCACCATGGCGAAGCAATATAGCTAGTGGAGGCTGATATATCTGTTCAACTGCTGCTCCGAATGGATCGAAAAGCATTAATGGCTCATCACTAGATTGTTAGACCGCACCATAATAGATAGAACAAGAGTTAATGAAGCCCCATATCTGTTACAAATGATTCGTTACATAGTTACTTACTTATTCCATTGTGCTATGCACGGAAGACACTTTTTCTAATTGTGAATTTGAGTCCGAAGACTACATGATTTGTGAACAGTGATTACTCCACTCTTATTCTCTACCCTATTACAGTACCTATGTTACTTTGAGAACCCAAGATGTTGATCCTGAGCGTATATGTCCAATGAATTTAGCGCAGCTGGAGAATTTGTAAGAGAGGTACTCGCTAGCCTCAGAGCTGAAAGAGACATGTTGGAGAGAGGATTGTCTACAAGTTTATAGGCATCATCGACGAGAGGAGTGAAATCCTCCTCGTCGACTGCTCGAGCAGGAGCATCCTGAGTCGATGCAGAAAGAAGAACCAAACATAAAGATGATATGGCCAATAGGAAGTTGGTTCCATTCATCTTACTTGCTTACATACCACCTCTGTGCGGTGCGATCAACATAGACAGTGTGCCTAGAGACTTTGAGTACACTCTAGTCACTGCGTACCTACCGAAAGGGGTACGCGTAATCCACGTAGATCATGACAAGATCGCAACATTGAAGTTTAGTGACTTCAACCTGGGGGATCATAAAGTTTACATCATGCTTGCCCCATACAAGTACCTAACCAGAACCAAGGGAAAGAATTCAAAGATTGTCCCTCAACAATGGATGATGAACCTTACACAGTCCACTCTACTCAACATTATGAAGATACCGCACTTCAGCAGACACCAGGAGGTGAATGCTTGTGTGAAGCTGCTGCTGGCGAGTTACCATGGAGGATACTTATGGTTAAACCATCACATAATAGTTGATCCAGTGCTGATCAATTGGATTACTGGGCTTAGCATGCAGGGCCCTGATCCCCATGATTACTATCCTGGAAAGATTGTGGATCACGCTCTTGCTCATAAGATCAAATAATCTTATGGCAATGTTGAGAAAGGTGCATGAGGCTACAAGGTAACTTCTATTGAAAGTGGCACAATGCACCTCGCCTGTCAACTGATCACATGGAAGTTGGTATGCAAGAATCGACCCACACAAGTATCCGTCTTTGTAGTCGACTTCACAGGGAAGTGCGCAGAGGGACTACAGATGAACTGGGAAAAGTACCTGGTGAATCAACTAGAGATTGACTGCAGAGAAGACTAGGATCAGGGGCATGCATTCCATTTTAGCTGGCTCTTGATACTTATAGCTTTCGTTGCATGGGAGCTACCGGAAGGTGCAACCTTCCCAGAAATCAACCCCTTTGAACCACTAGCTGTGAAGTTTAGTACACTATGGTACTCGAATGATATGAACAAGTAGTGGCAATCCAATGCCGTCTTCCATACCTACTACACCCAGTTGAAGCTCACCATCTAGTCCGAGCCTCGCATGACCCTGAATACT
>JASDQU010010176.1:130499-143016 GCA_032191745.1 Picea mariana
AAATGAAATCAAAACTCAAATCTACTTATTTAGACTTAGATTATAGAAAACAATGAAATGAAAACAAAATGTTTTACCATTAAAAATCAACTAAAGAGGGATCAATCAGTTCAAAGTTTATAATTTCTTTGACACTGGTCTTATTCTTAATGACTATGTTTCCAGATCTCTTGATTCGTTTCTTCTCCCTTTCTGCATGTGCCTTGAGATCAAGGATTTCTTGCTTCAACAGATCGTTCTGAGTAGTCAAAGTTTTAATTCGGGCCTGTAAGAGAGGGACATCGGTATAGTAATGCTCTACCCAACAGAGGCAACTATCACAGGGTACAGGGGAGATGGAAAATCGACGCAAGACACAGTCGACCAAGGGTGCTTCAACCTTGCCTGTTGTTTGTTCTAAATAGTGGTCAATACCTGAAAACTCCTTTTTACCCTTAAGACATGGGGGAAAATTGGTCAAGAAATCATATGGTTCGACATGGGTGATGATCTCTTTCTTGGAACACTGCATTTCGGGATCTTCCCATGCTAGGAAATCCTCTATCTCACGATCTGAAACCTCATCAATCTTGATCGGATCGATTGAGATCAAATGAGTATCCTTTAGGTTCCTTAATTTTCTATAGATTAGGCCACTGACCTTCTTATTCTTGAAACCCAAATCTGTGCACTATTATTTTGTTCCTTTATAGAGTTTCTTGACATTAGACTTAGCATTAACGTTCAAACTGTCATCGTTCACAGGCACACAAGGGTCATTTCCTTTCAATTCATTAGTCGCTTGTTCTAGAGATCTTGCAGGCGAAAACCTATGCAGTGATCCTTTATCTAGAGGGGTTTTATCACTAAACTTTGGTCCATTAATTAAATTAACAAACTAGTTTTCAACCACTTGCTTTTCTGAGTTAGGGTTTTTTGTAGGATCAATCTGGGCGAAGCCATTCCTCATCAAAAAGGTCTCCTAACTGTCACCTATGGTCGACAGATGATACATTAACAAGATTTTCACCAATCCATGGTGAAACAGGCTCGAATCGACACCTTGTCACTTGTATCGTTTGGACATCTTATAAAGACTCATCAATAAGTAAATGGGCATATCTAAATCGAAACCTATGAAATTCATGAGAAAATGGATATGGTAGAGAAAAAACAATCCGTATCAACCTTTGCATGTAACAAATTGTTTCAGAATTAACAACAAACTATGTCATTTAGGTTTTAACAGAGCGATAGGAATACCTTTGATGCAGCAAGTGGTTTTACGAGATGCCATAAACAGACTCCATAGAACTTCTTCTATTCAGGTGTTTTTAAACCACCTCTCTCCCTTTGATGGAAGTCTTGTTTCTTTTCTCACGAATTCCTCGGTCAATTCTAACTACATGTCTCCAATCTTATCTATGAAACCATAAAAGGTTTGTGCAAAGGCATTTTCCACCTGAAGATCATAACCCTCGAATTTTTTGAGGAATACATCCCAGCCATGACTCTTTAGGTCATCGATAGCATCGTCATGGGATAATAAGGCTTCACATATGTTTGGCTCTATGCGAACGATGGGTGACATGACCATTGTAACAAGAATGCAACAAAGATTAGTCCGAATAGTTTTAGGTTCCAATCGTGCAAGAAACATAAACAGGTCTGAATGGAGAGTGGAAACATGGAAATAGCAGAGCCTGTGGGTTATCATAACTTGGATAGTGAGAGTGAAAACCAGAGGATTCATTGTATTCCTTACCATCTCTCGCGATGAGTGACAAAAACTACAAAGTACAAACAAAACCCTATGCAGATAATGAATAGCTTCATTAATGTTTTGAGCTAGCAAGGTAAGGTGAAAACGTGAGTACAACAGGTCTATACTCATTGGCATGAATGTTGATACGACTAGTAAACCTATTGTACTAATTGTATGCTTTGCCAAATTAGGTTCACCATGGCATATCAAGTGAACAACAATGGAGGTGTCTACTTCACTGGAGATTATATTGTTATTGTGGATGTTGAAATCAATAATAATGACTACGAGTTTCTCCGTAGAAACGTTGTAGCCAACCAGAATGGATAGTTAGATCGACACCATGGAATAGAAAGATTATTATATTTTTACATTGGCGGTCATGGAGCGATTCTCACTGTCATATTTTCTTTGAATGGGGCAGCTGGGTGGGAGATTTTGTCGAGTACAGTAATCCTCTCATTGCTAGTCTCGGCAATAATCATCATTTTCCTCCTCATCATAATTTTTGAACAGTTCAATAGTATAAGAGGCAGAGGACAACTCCACAATTCACTAATTTACAACTGGAGGTGGCTTGCACACAGAGTTGTATTCCTTTTAATCTGCTGCACTTATCTGCTCTTCTCCCACCTCCCCTAAATCCTCCATAAAGTTCGATAGAACTCGACGAGGCACAATTATGTCAAAAATGTACTATTATGGGAAATTGGTTGCGAAGGTGTACTTGTTGTTATTCTCATAATGGTAAAAAAAAATAACTATGTAGTTTAAATGTTTTTGAGAGTGCTGAATCAATTTATGCATTCAAATTGCAATTTAAAGAATGTAAAATTGCAATTTCGCAAATAAATGATTTACCTGATTTCATTATAGTGGACAACAAAAGTATTAAGGGTTTCATGAACTTGCTCATTAGAAACTATTGTAATGTAATGATTATGTATGGAAGTTTATTTTGAAAATATTGTATAATCAAACACTAAATATCATAATAGAACAATATAGACAAATTCAAGAGTAGATATTGTTTCTTCACACATGAGAACTTAACTCTATTGACTCATCTATTTAATCAATGTAATAATATCATTTTGGGTTTTTCAAAGTAGGGGTCGTTGGCACTAACCTTTTGCAGATCTAGTTTGTTTGTCCTACATGGGGATTGCTTAGGTGGTGACTGGTTCCATTTTCTCACAATGACATGTCTCCACTACTGGATCTGGGATGACCTATAGACTTATTTACAACTGCCATAGATCTAGTTTAGGGGAGGCACATGTGGCCAATAGGCCTAGGCTTGAGCCCACTCAGGAGGATAGACATGATGGGCTTGTTAAGACTCATGGCGATAGTAGTAATGAATTTCACATGAATGACATGGGAAGATATAGGTACCATGCACAAGGTTCACTTCCTGAGGCTAACAGAGAGATTTTGTCTCATACCCGAGTGTTGAATGGTAGGGTTTCATAGTTTAATGGTCATGGGGGGTCTAGGTCTTCTTCTTTCAGAGGTGGAGGTGTGGAGGAATAGGTCCATAGGTCTAACATCCCTGACCATCAATGCCATGGTCGGGCCAACATTACTACATGGAAAAACACTACTATAACATATTATGCATTCTTATGAAATACAATTGCTTAATAACAGCTAAACACAACATAATCACATTAATACCATTGGCATTCATAATCCACGACATTAAGAATAATTCACAAATACAACAGAATTACATGTAAACATTGCTAGAATCACAGACATGCATATTAAATTGAAATTATACACATGTATATACTTATCTTTTAGACTAGATGTAATTCACCAACTACGTGTAGACCTCCCACGAACCTCCTAGCCTTAGAACACACTACTCATCACTCTCAGCAGTAGGTCACCCCTGACTTGGGACTAAGCTCCACCGGGTAGGGATTCCTAGGCTACGCAGTGTTTACAGGAATAATACACGTAAAAGAAGGCAGACTCTCTCCCAAGAACCACTTACGCCCAATGCCCATAGAATCTCCTTCCCCACATGCTTGTCCCACCATAGGAGTATACACCTTCACTGTCACCTAGACAGTCCTTCATCTGCTAACCTCCCTTGCCTTGGGCTTCAACAACAGATTGGACTGGAAATCTCTGAGCTCTACGACAGCTACAGGGTTCCTTCCAGAAGCTCTCTCCTTCCTCTGTACACTCTCTCACCTTGAGAGGTCACTCACAGGCCAGACAACCTATCCCTTCAACCTCAACCACCTCTCTCACCTGGAGAGAGTGTTGTATATGCTATCCAACAAGTCACCCACAGTCAAGCACTGCACGACCACAACAATCAACTGGAACATAGACACGAACAACCAAAGATGATGATAGACAGGCATAACAGCATAACAAGGCTCAACAATTATGGGAAACTTTGGTTTTCTCAGCCGACAACACATGATGGCTTCTTGGTTTTGGTTTTAGAAATGTGTAAGGGTACACAAAGATTCCATGCAGAGGCTTAGACGGTTCAGGTGATGGATCTAAGTACGAACACCAGACAAAGGTCTCTCTTGGACACCCACTAGTTTCTGACGGAGGATCGATAATGGACTCCCGACTCAGGTGATGGATGGAGGAATGTCAAACGAACCCCCAACACGGATCTCTTCTTAGTTTTTAACTACATGCACCTGGGCCAACACGTGTCGCCCATGAGGCTACATGCGCTTCATCAACTGGTGTTCACTTTTAGGCACGCGTTTCCCTTTCCATGGATTTGGGATCAGGGAAACGCATTTCACGCATCACTTTAGAATAATAATTTAATATTATTCTCAAGGGTTTAAGGTCCCCTAGCTTATCCCCTCTTCCAACCTCTCATCCCCCTCTCCCTACCCAGTCTTTGTGGAAGATTAATACCCCATCATTCATTCATCGTGGTTGGTCCACATGCAAAGATGTTTTTACATTAATATTGTGCACCATTACATGTACAAAAATCAGGCTCTTGGCCTTCAACACCTAGGCTCTCTGGCCTAATAATCACATAATCCCACCAACTTATATAAACTTGGCTCACCAGCCTATAAAACATAATTACAATTCATAATGTAATATTTATACTTCATAGACATGATTTACAACAGGGCTCAGCCTTGGGGACATTACAATCTCCTCCCCTTATTTTTGCACTATCCTTAGTGCAACTTTACACTACATCTGCAAGATTTTCAAAATCTTCAAAAAGATGTGGGTACTCTGCCCGCATAACATATTCATGCTCCCATGTTGCATCCTCAGGACCATACCAGGTCCATTGGACCTTTACAAGCCCTATAGCTCGATTCCAGAGCTGTTTGTTTTTCTTGTCCAATATGCGCACAGGATGCACTTGTAGGACACCTTCTTGTTCCACCTGAATCACATTCCAATCGATAACATGATTAGCATCAGGTATATATTTCTTAAACAATGAAACATGAAACATATTATGTACAGTCATGGATGCAGGTAATGTAAGCATATATTCAACTGGCCCAATCCTTTCTAGGATTTCAAATGGCCCACAAAATCTGGTTGCCAACTTGGTGCAACTTCCCAGCTTCAGGGAACTCCTGTTAGCTTTCACTTTCAGAAAAACATGATCACTTGCTTTGAACTCTCTGTGGGTTATGTTCTTATCAGCATAAATTTTCTTCCTGTCCTGGGTAGCTTTCAAATTCTGCATAGTTTTTATCATTTGGTCCTCCATCTCCCTGAGCAACTCTGGCCCAACTACTGCTCTATCATCTGGATTATCCCAGCTCACTGGAGTATTGCACTTTCTTCCATAAAGTGCTTCAAATGGGATCATATTCAATGATGCAGGATACCGATTTTTGTAGGAGAATTCTACCAAGTGCAGGTAGTCTTCCCAATTTGATGGTTTGTCCATCACATAAATTCTCAGTATGTCTTCTATTACTTTGTTCACCCTCTCTATCAGTCCATCAGACTCAAGATGATAAGTTGTACTAAAGTTCATATTCATTATGAATACTTTGAACAATCCTTTCCAGAAATTCGAGGTGAATTTTGGGTCTCTGTCAGACACAATCGTTTTAGGAATTCCGTGCAATTGTGCCACTTCCTTTATGAAAATATCAACAACATCTTCTGCCTTGTGAGTAGTTTTTAGTGGAATAAAATGGGAAAATTTTGTAAGCTTGTCCACCACCACCATGATCAAATCATGCATCTTGGTTGTTCTGGGAAATCCCGTAATAAAATCCATCGTTACTACTTCCCACTTCCACTCAGGAATGGGTAAAGGTTGCAACAACCCTGCTGGGTGCCTATGCTCAGCTTTAACTTTCTGACACTCCATACATCTGGTGATGTATTCAGCGATCTCTCTCTTCATACCTGGCCAAAAGTAATGGCTCTTGACTATTGCTACTGTTTTCTGATATCCAGGGTGCCCTGCATAAGGCACATTATGCATCTCCTACAAAATCATCTATTTCAAGAACTGGACATTGGGTACAAAAATTTTGTTCTTGTACAACAGTATTCCATTTGTTTCCAATTTATAAATTTCCATCTTCTGTGGCATCTTACCCTACTGTAGCTTGGCTACCAATTCTCTGTACTATAGATCTACATTTGTAGCCTCCAGAATTCTTCTTTTAATATCAGTCTGATACATGCTAATTGTTGTAGCATGTAATTCATGCACCCTCCTGCTAAGTGCATCAGCCACTTTATTCTCCTTTTCTTTGATATGCTTCATCTCAAAGTCGTACTCACATAAAAATTCCAGCCACCTACTTTGTCTATCATTTAAGGTTGGTTGATCAAACAAATATTTCAAACCATTATGGTCTGTTATGAGTTCAAACCTCCTTCCCAAGAGGTAATGCCTCCATTTCTTTAGAGCATGAACTATGGCTCCCAACTCTAAGTCATGGGTTGCATAGTTCTTCTCGTGCTCTTTTAATTTCCTTGACTCATAACAGATTACGAATCCATTCTGACTGAGGACCCCTCCCTGTCCTTCTTTGCATGCATCAGTGCATACTATGAAATTTTCATTTGGATCTGCAATCCTTGAGATTGGAGCACTGGCTAACAGTTGTTTCAATCATTGGAAACTTTCCTCACATCCCTTTGTCTAGTGAAACTATTTCCCCTTTCTTTGTAAGGAAGTGATAGGGTGAGCTATCTTGGAAAAACCTGTGATGAACCTTCTGTAATAACCAACCAATCCCATGAAGGATCTAACTTATGTTACATTCTTGGCGCTGACCATTCTCTAATGGCTTCAATCTTCTCAGGGTCTACCGCTATCCCATCCTTCGAGATAATATGTCCCAAGTAATGGATCTGTTCCTGATAAAATGAGCACTTGCTCAGCTTGGCATACAGTTGGTGCTCTCTTAGCACCTGCAACACCATCCTCAGATGTTGTTCGTGTTCTTCTTTGGTCCTGGAATACACCAGAATGTCATCCAGGAAGACATAGCCTCTGAATATTNGATCATCAATCCTCGGTAGAGGATACTTGTTCTTCACTGTTACTTTGTTCAATTGCCTGAAATCGATGCACAATCTCAGCATTCAATCCTTCTTCTTTACGAACAAGACCAGGGCACCCCAAGGCAACATGCTTGGGCATATATACCCCTTCTTCAAAAGTTCTTCAAGCTGCAGCTGTAACTCTTTCAGTTTTGGCACACTCATCCTGTATGGAGCCTTTGACACTGGAGCTGCTCCAAGAATCAAGTTTATAGAGAAATCGATATCCCTTTTTGGAGGTAGTCCAGGTACATCCTGGAATAC
The DNA here is from genome assembly GCA_032191745.1 of Picea mariana. Taxonomy (NCBI): domain Eukaryota; kingdom Viridiplantae; phylum Streptophyta; class Pinopsida; order Pinales; family Pinaceae; genus Picea; species Picea mariana. The sequence continues at coordinate 138,052 of JASDQU010010176.1, forward strand.
ATATTTGAACTCTTTAATTACCTCATGATCCTCAATACTTGACACCTTATCCTTAGGCATTTCCCCCACATGGGCTGCAAATAATTGACAGCCTTTTCTGTAGCACTTCTTCGGTTGCATTGCTAAGATTTTTCTAATAGTAACAACTCTAGAAATTCCTTAGACAACTCTATGATTCCCTTCTTCATCTAAGCAAGTGAATGTATTGTTCTGATAGTCCAAGATGGCATGGTGTTGGTCCATCCAGTCCATCCCAATTAGACAGTCATAAGAGCCTAATTGCAGATTGTTCAAATTGGCCTTCGTGCTCAGTCCATTCATGTCTACAGGATAGGACTTTCCTAACTCCATGACTTTCCTATTGGTTCCTGTAGCTAGCTGCACTAACCAAGACTTTTCATGTTTGCTTCTTATCAAATGCAAACTTTCTACCACTCTAGGGTCTATATAACTATGGATAGCCCCTTAATCAACTANCCACAGTTTCGGCTTGTTGAACATTGTGGAGAAATCTTACTTTATCATTTTTGTGGGGGCAATCTCTGTACCTATGGTTTTCTTTACAACCCCAACATTCCATAGGTGTCGGCCTTGACATTGTCCCACTCACTTCAACCTTCCCGGACTCTCTAAAAGACAACTGTGCTTGAGGACTGTTTCTGAAAAAGGGTGGTTTATTTCCCTTCTGCCTCTGTTCTTTCTTGAACTTTTTCTGGTCATCCCAAGCCTTCTGAAAGGTAGGCTTTTCTCTCTATTGTTCAAATAAGCACTTCACTCTTCTTATCATTTCTTCCATAGTCTTTGGGTCATCATACTGAATCTTATCCCCAATAGGAGGTGGTAATCTACTCAGGTACCTCTGAATATTGATAGACTGATCTTTGATGAACGAAACATACTTCAGTAATTCCAAAAACTTTCGTTCATACTCATCAATGGTCTTGTTCTCCAGCTTGAGTTCAAAGAACTCTTTCATCTTTCTGTCATAATATATTTTAGTTAAGTATTTCCTCTCGAAATGCCTCTTGAATTCTTTCCATGTGATGTCCCTTTCCCTGATGTGATGCACCTGAACAAGTTGATCCCACCACATGGATTCCTTTCCCTTCAGTTGGTACATGGAAATCCTGCCCTCTGCATGAGAGGAATAATTCTACAGTTGAAAGTATTTCCTCATACCCAACAACCAAGTTTCGACATATTCCTCCTTATTATGTTCTCCATCGAACGTTGGAGGCTTGATCTTGTTCATTTCCCCTTTCAATTCATCCATCCTAGGACCAGTACACCATATGGGCCACCCTACATCAAGAAAAGGACCAGACAGTACCAAACTTCACCAATATTTTCCATACCCTCTGCACCAAATTGGGTATCAAAGATTCTGAGCATCATTTGTTGCTCAAATACCATGGTTGTTTTCATAGATACATTCAAACATAAATGGACTTCCTAGATATCACCTCATTAGGAACAGCTTATAGATATGCTGTCAAAATCGAGTAGAAATTTAAGCAGAAATGACAAGATTTTGGATCTGTAACCCCCTCATAGCTGAAGTAGGGAAAAGGAAACCCCAAGCCACACATAAGGAGAGAAAGTCACGATGTTCTTCCTTAGGACAATCTTTCCAAGCCATGACACAATAAGGGAAATGAGAGGATGAAGAAGGACACGAGAAAATGGTGTGAGTACCATAAAATTCCTTGGAACAACAACGACGAATCCCACTCCAAGTAGTCCCTCGTGGTTGTGCTGAAGGCTTCAGAGTCAGAGGTCAATTCTAATTCCAAGTAAAATATTGAAGGAGGAAAGCGAATTATCGATGTTGAACCCAGTGCCACAGTCGCTACCACTAATTTCCAACCAAGCGAACCAGAAGAACCAGAGGAAGGATAACGCCTCGTTCACTCACAGATGTGGGTCAAGGGGGCTTTGATTCACTTCATTGTCGACAGTGGTAGTTAGAAGAACATAATTTCAATAGAGGTCATCAAGCGACTGAACCTACCAACAAAAACACACCTGCAGCCCTACACCATCAGTCAGATTTGTCAAGGAAGAGATCTCCGTGTCAATCAACAGTGTCTTCTTCCCTACAACATCAAGCCTTTCAAAGATGAGGTACTGTGTGATATTTATCCCCTTGAAGTTTGGGATTTTCTTTTAGGACAACCATATTTTTGGAAGCATCATGTTGTGTATGAGTCTAGACCCCACAATATTATTATTAATTTGGGTAGACAATTGTACATGATCCCAGAGGTGGCACCGCCTACTACTATTTCTTTAATCTGTACTAAGCAATGTAGTAAGGTCATTTCACAGACCGTAAAGTTCATCTTCTTTGTGATCCATGCTCACAGTAAGCACAAGGTCACTGCCACATCCATGGCCTCTACACAATGCCTCTTTTTGCAGTAGAAGAAAGTGGATGGGATCGTAGAAGAATAGAGAGACATATTCATCTCACCTACAGGAGTACCAACACACTGCCAAGTCAAGCATCCAATTGAGTTGACCTCTGATGCACCTCTCCCTAATGGACCAATATATTGGTGCTTACTGATGGAGAATGATGAAATTAGGAGTTATATCCAAGAGCTTCTTCAAAAGGGGTACATCAGACCCATATCCTCCCCTTGCAGAAGCCCGATTGTATTGGTGCAAAAGAAGGATGAGACTTGGTGAATCTGCATTGATTACATAACCTTAAAAAAAACACAGTCAGGAACCGCTACCCCATTCGCAGGATTGATGACCTTATTGACCAACTGAAGGGGGAAAATTTCTTCAGCAAGATTGACCTGAAGTCTGGCTACCATTAGGTTCCCATCGAACCAATTGATGTCTGGAAGACAACCTTCAAGTCTGAATAAGGTCTCTACGAATGGCTAGTCATGCCCTTTGACTTAACAAATGCACTAGCCAATTTCATGAGGCTGATGGACGATGTATTGAGACCCTTCACCAACTCCTTTGTAGTAGTATATTTGGACGACATCCTCATCTTCAGTAGAATGTGGGAGGATCACATGTGACATATTCAACAATTTTTTAGCACTCTGCAGCAGCACAAGCTTTATGCCAACTTAGGAAAATGCTCTTTTGGCATGAATAGGGTCCAATAGCTGGGCTACATTTTCGATGAGAATGGGGTACATGTTGATCAAGTTAATATCCAAGTCATCCGTAACTGGCCAGCCCCAACCACACTAACTGATCTTTAGAGCTTCTTATGACTCGCCAAATTCTACCGACGGTTCTTGTTGGGATTCTCCCATATTTCCTGGGACCTCATCCAAGAGACCAAGGGAAGTGGTACGGACAATTTCTTGTGGGGGAAGGAGAAACAATGAGAATTTGAAGATATCAAGCATCGTTTGTGCTTTGCTCCAATACTCTCCTTGCTCAATCTGCAACAACCATTTGAGATTGATACTGATGCATATGACTATGTTGTGGGTGCAGATCTCACTCAGCACAAGCATCTAGTGGCACACCATAGTGAGACACTCTCCGATACTGTCTAGAAATACCCCACCTATGACAAGGAAATGTATTCCATTGTACAAGCCTTTTTTCAATGGAAACATTACATTCTGGGGAAAGAGATGATCATACACACTGATCACAAGCCTCTGCAGTTTATACAAACATAGGGGAAATTGCAGAACGACTGCCATCAGAAGTGGTCTACCTACCTGTAGCAGTTCCATATCAACATCAAGTGTAAGATAGGTATCTCCAATCGTGTCACTGACTACCTCAGTCGGCCTCCTATGGATGCACTTACCGTTGTGCTCCATTCCTATGTACATGAAACATCAGAGTGGCCCCAACTTTCCCAGCAAGATCTAGACTTCGCCACCACATATCATCTCTTGGGTACAAGTTCCATTGTCACTAATTTTCACATTGAAGATGGAATGTTATGCCACCTGGACCATATTTGTGTTCCTACAACTGAGCATGCAAAGATGATTTGGGAAGCCTACTACAATTGGGTGGTAGGACATTTTTGCGTAGAGAAAACTGTGATCATTATTCAGAAACATTTTTATTGGCTAAAAATTCAACAGGACATCAGAAAATATATCAGATATTTCACTTCCCATGCCATTTCCAAGCTAACCATCAAGAAGCAAGGATTATACACCCCTCTTCCTATTGTGGAGAAGCCATGGGAATCCATCTCCATGGATTACATGTCTGGTTTGTCATCCACCAAGCATGGAAATGACTGCGTGTTTATTGTCGTTGATCGATTTTCAAAGATGGCCATCGTCACAGCCTGTAAGAAGAATGTCACAGCGGCAGATATTGCCAAGATCTTCTTTGAATGAGTTTGGGTTCACTTTGGGATACCACAAACCATCATCTCCAAACGAGACAACAGGTTCCTCAACACCTTTTGGTCGAGTCTTTAGTCTCTGTTGGACACCAAGCTCACAAAATCCACTTCTTTCCACCCCCAAACCGATGGCCAAACCGAGTTCGTCAATCAAATGATTGTGCACATCCTATGCATGTACAATTATAAGCATCCCCATACATGGGACAAGAGTCTCCCATATGTCCAACACAAATACAATAGGGCTCTCCATAGTTCCACCGTCCATAGCCCATTTCAAGTGGGTCTAGGATTCCAACCATTGGGACCCATTTATTTTGCACTTCCTCTTGCCACCGCATAGACAGACTCTTCCCCTGATCAGTTTGCGATCAACAAAGCCACCATATTCATTGAGTGGATTCAGCACATCCATCAATAGGTCCAAGCAGTTCCATGATAAACATAGGGTACCACACCAGTTTCAGTTTAGAGAAAAAGTATGTCTACATTTGCAAAAGGAGCATCAAACTTGGCCCCATCGAAAGCTTTGACCCCTTCGTTATGGGCCTTACACTATCACCAAGGCCGTGGGTAGCAATAATTTTTATCTCAATAGGCATACGCACGTC
>JASDQU010010176.1:171155-188068 GCA_032191745.1 Picea mariana
AGTCTTGATTCCCCACAATCTAATGACTCAGATCTCATTGGCATTTCGCGTATCGAGATTTTGTGTGTCACGAGGTCGAAGGATTTTCCACCTTCATCCTCCCTATTCCCGAAATGTCGATTTCTTCCTGGCCAATTAACGGTCTAGAATCCTCTTAGATCGAAGGTTGTGATCCAATCATGAATTCTCATGAACTCACCCTTAGACCATTTCAAGTCACAAGTCAGAGAAAGACTGATCGCTCTCCATGTGTCCTTCCAATGGACGGTCCTCACAAATTTGGGATTTCACGTATCACGATTTCCACACTCCTGTGCAACTCCAACGGTTTTTAAATGTTGTGCACGTTATCCAGATTTGATGGTTGTGAGGGTTCTCTTTTCCTCCCAAACAGATTCTATGGATCCAACACTTCTAGTGTGGAGTTCTCTCTCTCCCTATGGCCATATACTGCACTGGTTGTAGTTTTATAATACCGCTACACCTCCTGAGCTTTGTAACATGGTCAAGTAGTCTGTTGACACTCATAAACATTCTGAGGTCTAAAATTAGTCCTCTAGACATAATTTCTTCTCAAAACCTCGGTCCAAAGACTACTTATCCAGCCCATCCAAGCTCAACATTGAAACTAGGCTCTGATACCATACTGTAACATCCCCAACCATCAACGCCATGGTCGGGCCAACATTACTACGCAAAAAAACACTACTATAACATATTATGCATTCTTGTGAAATACAATTGCTTAATAATAATTAAACACAACATAAGCACATTAATATCGTTGGCATCCATAATCCATGGCATTAACAATAATTCATGAATACAATGGAATTACTTGTAAACATTGCTAGAATCACAAACATGCATATTAAATTGAAATTATATGCATGTATATACTTATCGTTTAGACTAGATGTAATTCACCAACTACGTGTAGACCTCCCATGAACCTCCCAGCCTTAGACCGCACTGCTCATCACTCTTAGTAGCAGGTCACCCCTGAGCTGGGACTAAGCTCCATCAAGTAGGGATTCCTAGTCTAGGCAAGGTTTACAGGAAGAATACACATAAAAGAAGGAGGATTTCTCCCAGGAACCACTTATGCCCACTTCCCACAGACTCTCCTTCCCCACATGCCTATCCCACCCCAGGAGTATACACCTTCACCGTCACCTAGATAGTCCTTTAGCTACTAACCTCCCTTTCCCTGGGCTTCAGCAATAGACTAGACCAGAAATCTCTGAGCTCTGTGGTAGCTACAGAGTTCCTTCCAGGAGCTCCTTCCTTCCTCTACACACTCTCTCACCTGGAGAGGTTTCTTACAGGCCAGGCAACCTATCCCTTCAACCTCAACCACCTCTCTCACCTGGAGAGAGTGTTGTATACACTGTCTAACAAGCAACCCATAGTCAAGCACTACATGGCCACAACAATCAACTGGAACATAGACACGAACACCCAAAGATGATGACAGACAGGTTCAAGAGCATAACAAGGCTCAACAATTACGGAACACTTTGGTTTTCTCAACCAGTAACACAGGATGGCTTCTTGGTTCTGGTTTAAGAAATGCATAAGGGTACACAAAGATTCCACACAAAGGCTTAGACGGTTTAGGTGATGGAACTAAGTATGAACACCAGACAAAGGTCTCTCTTGGACACCCTCCAGTTTCCGATGGAAGATCGAGAATGGACTCCCAACTCAGGTGATGGATGGAGGAATGTCGGATGAACCCCCAACATGGATATCTTCTTAGGTTTTAACTGCATGTGCCTGGGCCAACACGCATCGACCATGAGGCTGCATGCACTTCATCAGCTAGTGTGCACTTTTAGGCATGCATTTCCCCTTCCATGGATTTGGGATCCGGGAAAAACATTTCACACTTCACTTTAGAATAATAATTTAATATTATTCTCAAGGGTTTAAGCCCCCCCATATTAGCCCCTCTTCCAACCCCTCAACCCCCTCTCCCTACCCAGTCTTTGTGGAAGCTTAGTCCCTCATGACTCATTCAACATGGTTGGTCCACACACAGAGATGTTTTTACATTAATAATGTGCACCATTACATGTACAAAAATCAGGCTCTCTGGCCTAATAATCACATAAGCCCACCAGCTTATATAAACTTGGCTCACCAGCCTATAAAACATAATTACAATTCATAATGAAAGATTTATACATCATAGACATGATTTACAACAGGGCTCGACCTTGGGGACATTGCAGTTATTTCCCAATGTATAGTCTACTCTCAAATCATTGGCTTGTCTTCCATTTCCTAGCAGAAGAAGACCTGCAAAAAATACTAGTTCGTCCATGGATCTTTAGCCGAGGTATCCTCATGATCAAACATTTGTGACCAGGCTTCAACCCTTTCATGGACACCTTCTCGAGTAGATTCTTATGGATTCTCCTTCATGATTTCTCATTAGAACTCTGGTCAGTGCTTATTTTCATAGACATTGCAAATTCGGTTGGAAGATTTGTGTATTTTGAGGAGAACTCCTTAAGGTGGAATAATAAGAGGCTAGCTTGGGTACTAGTAGAAATGGATCTGGAGTTGGTTTTTCCTAACGATATCGAAATATCTTTGGGAGACTCCTCCTTTATGGGTTCTCTGGACTATTGGTGAGAACCCTTTCGTTGTCACTCTTGCTGGCAGATGGGTCACCTAAAAGATAAGCGCCCCAATGAGAAGAAGCCTCTTGATGTTTCGACCTACGTGGAGGAATCTCCTAGGGTTTTAGGCTGTCATTCCATCCTTGATCCTGATGTTGTTACTTTCTAGCATGACTTTTTTCTAGGTAAAATGTCTACATTTTATCCTTCCTTTTTTAACACTCTATCTACAGATGACAGGAGATCCCTCATTTCTCATGAAGATTGGCTTGTAGATATTTTTGAGGGTTTTGGGAGTTAGTATTAAATAAATTCAATAAGGATCCCACAAGGAAGGGACTGTGTTTAAAAGGGTTGGAAGCTCACGTTCAAGTCGGAACAGATTTCATCAACCAAGTCTCTCTTGTCGTTTGTTCGGTTGGGGTGGAAGTTCTTGGTTCCACTGTTGAGAACACACTTCCCTCCCCCTAAAATCATTTTTTCATGGATAAGGGGCTTGATATTATTGGCCTTGAGGAAGAATCCACTCAACCATTGTTGTCGAAAGCTGACCCATTGCATAGGAATAATCATTGCTCCCTTGAGATAACAGAGGATTTAACATGATCCATTGGACATGTCCCCACTTACAAAGAGGTCCTCTTAGTCACCCCTTTAATGGAATATAACAAGTTATAATCTCCTCCTAACCTTATTGTTATATCTAATGTCATAGTGAAAAAAAATCTAGGAAAAAGAGATGTCAAAATTGGTAAAGGGGCAATAGATGGAGGTCTCGCACCTTTTATCCCTCCACTATCTAGTGAAATATCCCATCATTTTCCTTCCTCTCCCCATAGGGTCCTTAAAGAAATGAAACCCTCTTCTGGGGTTGTTCCATGATTATTTTTCTCTCAATTTATGGGGGATTAGGGGCCCTAACTGATCCAGGTGGATATCGGTGGCCACCAACCTTTTCTGACTGGCTCAAAGCATTTTTCTGGAAATTTTGGCAATTTACTATTTTTAGCAGGTTTTAACTTCCAAGGACATTTTGAGGGCCTAAATGAAGGATTTTCTAGATAAAGGTTCTCAATGATAGTCGAGGGAATGATTGAGCCCCCAAAATGAATCTGGTCGATGGTACCTTTCCAAGGAGCTATCATACACCTAAAACGGAGATCGTATGCAAAAGTTACGACCCCGAGAAGTTGATGTACTAACTTACCCAAATGGGGCCCACATGACTTTTGGCGCTTCATCTCCTAGGGTTAGGTTTTTGGATGTCTAGGGTTTTTGGCATTCGTTTTTATTGTAAAAAGGTCTTTAGAGCCTCATTGTAATCATCTTCTTGCGAATGTGAGTAGCCGTCACATCTCTTCTCAGAGATAAGCTGCCACCATTCTAGCGAGTCTTTCACTCTGTATTTTTACAATCTCCGTACATTTATTTCATTAATAGAAATCGTGTATTACTATATATTTGTGTTTATGGTTTCATCTCTGATATATTTATGTTATATTATTGAATATCTGCAATATCTCTGTGCATTTTTTTATTATATCTCCGATCTCATTTCATGCCGAAAATAATTCGAATCACTAACAAACTTTTATCCCTCAAACATCAGAACACATATGTTCAACCTGATATTAACTTCCTTCCAAAAACCATGGTAGTTAGTGATAAGGAAATCAATTTCTCCTTAAATGTTGTCGTTTTTGGGAATGTGTAGCTATGGATCCAAATGGTCATTCTAGGGGACTACTCTCTAAATGGAACCCTAGAAGTGATGACCTGCGTGCCTTTTCCACCAATGCAAGTATCCTTCTTTAGGGTCAACTACAAGATTTCACTAAGAAGGTCATAATACTAAATTACTATGGCCCATATAAGGATATAGTGAACTTTTGGAAGCCCTTGCTGGATTGTGGCTTTCTTATGGAAGGGGGATTAATCATTGGTAACGAATTGAACCTTACAATAACTTTAAGGGATATATGGGGTGATCATGTTAGGTTGGATCCTTTGTATACTTATTTTCGAAACATGTTCACATCTGTTGGTTTGGTCACTGTCCCTCCCTTCCCTAATATTCCTACTTGGAAGAATGGTAGGTTGGGTACTACAGGTATTTCAAAATGACTAGATCATTTCCTCATAAATGAAGGGATGTTAGGGAGCTTGGGAAGATGCAGGTCATGGACTTTAAACTCAACACTCTCATATAATAATCCTATTTGTCTTCAAATTGATGATTCCTTTGATCAAACCTTCTCTCCCTTCAAATTTAATAAGGCCTAGTTCATTGAACCATATTTCATCAGTTTAGTCTGATCAAGCTAGAGTTCTATGGCTCAGTGGGAAAACACTTTAGCGATGAGAATAATCGTCGAGAAGCTTAAAAAACTCAAAGAAGAAGTGATAAAGTTGTTGACTGAGACAAATAAGAAGATAAAATATGAAATTTGTTAGATTGACATGAAATTGGGATAGATCTTTAGAAATTTTCCTTCTCAATTATTATTTATAAAAGATAAATAACTTATTAGTTCCTTAGAGAAGCAGAAAGTGGATATTTTAAGGTTGGATGAAGAAACATGGAGTCTTATATGTCAGTCCATTTAGCTCCAAAGTGGGGATAAGAACACTAATTATTTTCATAAATTTGCTGAACATAAAAGGTTGACTAATACTATTTGGGTATTAACTGATTTAGAAGGCCACAATTTGACTTCACCAGTTGATCTTAGGTCTGTTTATTTTAAGTTTTTCAGGACTATGTACAGAGAAGCAGATAAGGAGGATACATTTACTCAATTCAGAGTTATAAGGGATGTGCCTCGTATTTTCACAGATGAGGAAAGTGATGAAGTGGGGAAATAGGTTACTCTAGAGGAAGTAGAGGAAACTATTTCAAGAATTCCAAAGGACAAAAGTCCTGGTCCTAATGGGTGGACCTAGAAACTATTCAAACATTTATTTGATATTATGGGGAATGAACTCCTAGGGGCTATTGAAGAAACCAAAATATCTAGAAAAGTCATTGGATTATTGAATGCCACCTTTGTGGCCCTTATCCCAAAAGATTTGAAGCCTGCCTCTTTTAATGACTTCAGACCCATTGCACTTTGTAATTATTGCCAATAGGTTAAAAGGCAAGTTGGCTTCTAGTATCTCATCTGAGAATTTGGGTTTTTAAAAGACAGGTTGATTTTTGATGGTGTTGGGATATTCTAGGAGTGTATGCACACAGTCAAAACTAGGAAAATGAAATCTCTCATTCTAAAGTTGGATCTTAGGAAAGCTTATGATAAGGTTAGCTGGCACTACCTTCAAATGATGTTGATTCAAATTGGCATGAAATGGGAGGTGACACAATAGATAATGGGATGTGTTTCTAGTGATAAATATGTAGTATTTTTTAATGGAACTCTAACCAATTTATTCAAAATTCATAAAGGACTGCGACAACGCTTCCCCCTCTCACCTTTACTATTCTTGTTGGTGGTGGAAAGTTTCAGTAGAATTTTGAAAAAAGGCGTGTACAGGTGGGAAATTCAAGGGTATCCAAGTTGAAAAATTTATCATCATCACTCATTTTTTTTTGGATGATGTTTTAATTATTATCTCTAGTTCTACTGAAGAGTGGATTTCCCTATAATATCTTTTAACAAGATTTTGTCAGGCCTCGGGTATGGACATCAACTGTTAAAAACCATGTTTCCTCTCTCATAATTTAAATGATGATCTACTTAATAGTGTTGGAGTTACTTCAAACACACATAGGATTTTTTTTTCCTAAGATTTTTCTTATGTTTATTAGTCTTTATCCAGTATCCTAAAGTTTAGGGAGAATATTCCTCTAGGAAAATATTCTCTTCAGTTTTCACTTCAGTTTGACTAGTTGAGTGGAGTCTAGATGTTGCATTGGTTTTGTCACCATGCAACATTGGGATCATCACCAACTAATGAAAATTGTCCTTGGGATCATCACTGGACTAGTGCATTACCCTTGATTCCATAATCTCCTCCTCACTTCACTATGTTTCAGTCAGTTAACTGAAGACTGGTATACTAGTTAACTCAGCTAGGTGGTAGTTCACTCTCGTAACTGCCCGAGAGACTAGACTAGGTGGCAGTTCACTCCCGTAACTCCTGGTGTGTTTCCATATCACTCTATAATACCACTATGGTACATTGGATTTACCTCCAGTGTGCATTGGTTGAGCTATACAAAGTATATCATGTGTAAATTATTTATTATTCATACGGTTAATGAGAATTCTTCCATTCTTTCTCTCTTGCTTCTTATTTCTCAATTTCTCTCTGCAAATGTGTGTGGTATTTTATATATAGATATATTCTATGTCATTTCAACACATTTACATTCTATCAAAGCCGACATAATCCTAAGAAAAGATACACCAAATTATTTTTGTAGGCACCAAAGATTGAAGACAACGGAAAAATGGAATTCCCAAAAGAATTCATTCTTACACCATACAACTTATTTGAATGGAAGGAGAAGATGGTCATGCATCTTCAAAAATAGTATTGTACAGGTTAACAATGAATACAGAGACAAAACCAACATCAGCCATAGAAAAATCCAAGTATCTAAATCAAATGGATGAAGCATTTAGAACAATTTGCAGTCTCATTTTTCCTGATATCCTTTTTCACATATCTTCCTGTAAAAGCCCCAATGAAGCCTGGACCACCTTGGAAGGGATATTTGGAAAACAATATGAGATGAGGGGACACATTCTCAAAGTTTAATTGCTTACATTGGATCCAAAAAGATTCAACAATCTCCAAGATTTATTTACAAAATACAAGTATTTACTGTCGCAACTCAAAGCTTGCGGGGTTGATAAATCTAAGGAGGAGAAACAAATGGTTCTCACCATTCTCTCAAAAATTGGTCCTGAATTCTCTGTGTTCGTATCCACATTTATTTCAGTCAAATTTACCTCTGGAGCCACCTAGAAGATTCCTTCTCTTGAGAAATTTATTGAATCCCTGACACAAGAGGAAACCAAGCTCATCAACATGGGAAAAATCAAAGGTCTAAAGGAACATGCACTTACTGTGCAAGATGGAATCCATCAATATTATAAATCTAAAGACAAAGAAAAAAGTAAAGATCATGCAAATTCGAAGAAGGAAGGGTAGTCAAAACCCTTCACCGATGCCTCCAGATCCAAAGGTGGAAAGGGAAGAAAAGGGCATAAATGCACATACTACCATAAAGGATTCCATCCAGAATATGCATGCATGCATAAAAAAATAGATCTAATGACTCAAATACTTCAATAAAACAAACTTGGATATCTCATCCTCGAGGGTGCCAAGAAGAAGAAGCCAGAAGATCAGAATCTGAAAAAAGGCAATTCTAGCCATGCCTTGATTGCCATCAACTCCTCTCTCGATGCTTGGATCATATATTCAAGAACATCACATCACATGGATGCCACAAAAGAATTCTATTTTTCATTGGATTCATGAAAATTTCCTCCTATTCTGATGGGAGGAAACTCTCCAGTCAAGGTCACCGACAAAGGAAGGATTGAACTCACCAACAGAAGCTTCGAGAATGTGTTGCACATTCCAAAAAATTATGTCAATCTTCTCTCTATGTATCAGACGATGAATTCCAGAACCAGAAAGAAATTAATTTTCACACCTAATGCAATGGACATCTATGACATGTAAACCAATTCCAGGGTTGCTACCGGTGAGGTAAATCATCAATCTAGATTATATACATTTTCTGAATTTATTGAACCAGATTCTTCTTTACTGCTTACCCATGTTGATGAAAGGAGTAGGATATGGCACTCAAGGTTCATGCATTTGAATTTCAGAAACATGCAACAACTTAGAAAGAAAAGATTGGTTGAGGGTCTACTAGAAATCCATTTCTCCAAGGGAATTTGTGACGAATATGTTCTTGGAAAACACCCTCAAGATAAACTCGACAAAGGAAAGACTCAAATAGCTTCCTCTCCTTTAGATATGATCCATAGTGACCTCATGGGACCTTTTCCAAATCCATAAATTAGAAAAGCAAGGTATGTTATTTATTTTGTTGATGATTTCTCACTTTTCACATGGATTTAATTTCTCAGGAAAAAATCAGAGGTCTTTCAACACCTAAAAGATTTCAAAGCCCTGTGTTGAGACGCAGTTAGGAAAGAAAATCAAAGTCCTATGAACTGATAACGAGGGAGAGTATGTCAATCATGAGATCCAAAATCTTTTTCATGAGGCAGGGCTTCAGTTGTATCACACAATTCCTTATACTCTGCAGCAAAATGAAGTTTTTGAGTGGAAAAACAGATCTCTAAATAAGATGGCATCTTCCATGCTACATGCAAAGTCACTTCCACAGAGATTATGGGCCGAAGAAATTAATTGTGAAACCTACATCCAAAACTGTTACACATTATTTTCGTCATCCCTATGATCGTTAATGATGTAAACCTATATGTTGCCTTCAGAGGGGTCACAGTGGCCTAAGTTCTTAAAAAGAGAAGGGAGAAGAACTTTTCCTGAGAAAAGAAGTTTCATTTTCCTATGTAAAAACCTTATAAAAATGGATGTTCGCAGGTTGCTATATAGGCAAGGTGTGAGAATGACCAATTCTCGTAGGTTTCACTATAGCCAGGGTGCGAACAGTTCGCAGGTTTAACTATAGCTAGGATGCGAGAATGCCAGCACGTGGGAAAAAAGAGCGTTTTCTCGAATCTTCTAGAAGGAGAAGCTTCTATGGTGAGGTGGCATCCGAATGGTTTGGATCTTACTCTCTTTCATGATTTAGTGGGATCATCCTAACCTCCTCACCTTATCCTCTTCAACTTATAAAAGGAGAGGAGTTCTCATGGATAAGGGGTTCTTGGTTCTTGGTTCTTAGCTTTTGTAAGCTTGAGCTTGGGTGAGCTTTTATTGGTTATTGAGCTTGTTAGCTTTGGCTTGGTTAGAGTGGCTTTAAGATTTGATTTGTCAAGATAGATTGTGAGTAGCTATCAGATCCATGATCTCAGAATCCTTGAGCAAGAAGTGTGTGGGGAATGAAGAACAGTTGGAAGGGACCTTACGACATCAAGGCAATGGTTGTAATCTCTCTTTCACATTTAATATGATACAGTAATATGTTTCTTTCTCATAAAGTTAGATTTACTTTATTACATAACTCCTTGATCATATGCATAGATTAGCTATTGAATATATAGGATTGCTTTCACTTTGGTTGGTTTGTGCTGTTTTGATCTTGACTACACAAGAGCGCTGGAGCGAAGCAGGAGCAACAAAGATCAAGGAAGCGATTACAAGGTATGTCTCTTATTCTCACTTCCAATTTAATTCAATAGTTAGATCTAGGGAAAGCGATATATTCTGTCTTGCTTTTTTCTAGATCCAGGTGGATCTAGGGAGATCGGTTTTTGTACGCACTTACGGATTTATCCAATAACAAAAACATATCTCCCCATAGATATTTCAAGGATAAGAACCCCCTATGAGGCTTGGAGCAACCTCAAACCGAAAGTGACCCACTTTCCTCTTTTCGGTTCATGTGCATGGGCCCAGATTCCCTCTGAAAAGAGGAAGGCACTTGATCCACAGAGCACAGAGTTTAGATTTGTTGTATACCCTGAGGGTGTGAAGGGATACAGACTTATTGATCCTTCCTCGGATTGGCTCATCATTGAGCAAAGTGTCTAATTCCAGGAAAGTGTCTCACATGTACCTCAACAACTGCATGCACCTTCATTCTTCCACCTGTCTGAGATGATGAGCATGAACATGTCAACTCTTCTTCAAACAAGATTTCTAATTTAGAGGATTCTGATGATCCAGAGACAGAGTCAGTATAGTCAGATGCATATTCAATGCATCCAAATGCAGATTCAAAGCCAGAGAAGAGGCCCAAGTGGGCCCATACTACTCTTTAGGATGAAGGGGATCTTGTTGGTGATCTAGCCAACACTAGAAGGACTCAATATGATTTTTAGAAGCCTCCTATTGCACTCACTACCGCTAAACCATTTCCCTCCAAGCATTTTTTCTTGGTTCAGTCTTCAAATCCATAGTCTTATGGTGAGGCTGCTGGAAATCCATTTTGGGAATCTTCCATGGAGGATGAGTAAAACTCCCTCCTCGAGAACCAGACTTGGGATCTGGTTCCCCTTCCTTTAGGAAGGAAACTTGTCAGGTGCAGATGGGTCTACAGGACCAAGAGCATAGTGGATGGACATATTAGCAGATACAAAACCAGGATAGTTTCCAAAGGATTTCAGTAGGTGCATGGCATTGACTATGATGAGACCTTCAATCCAGTAGTGAAGATGGATTCCATACGTTTGGCACTTTACAATGTGACAACTAAGGGATGGGAAGTCCATCATATGGACGTGAAGAATGCATTTCTTCACGGTGATCTCTTTGAGGAGATCTATATGGAGTAACCCCATGGATTTATGTAGGATTCCTCTTTGGTATTTCGACTGAAGAAATATCTTTATGGCCTCAAGACGACTCCGAGGGCATGGTATGCCAATATGGACTCCTACTTGTTGTCATAGAATTTTGTACATTGTAAATCATACCTGAATGTCTACATGCTCAGGACAACTGACTCACTTCTACTCTTAGTTCTGTATGTTGATGATTTATTGGTCACCGGTTTCTCGACTTCAGCGATTGCTATGATCAAGAGGAGTCTACATGACAAGTTATTGATGATGGACAGTTAGGATGCGTCAAGCATCAAATTGTATCAGACAAAGTATGCATGAGATATCCTTGAGAGATTTCACATGACAGATTGCAAGTCTGCTCCGACTCCTTTCCTATCAGGACTCAAACTTGAGGTTGGTGTGGACACTCCACTAGTTGAAAACACACTTTATAGAAAACTACTAGGGAGGTTTTTGTATCTCACACACTCCAGACCAAACCTCTCCTATGTAGTTGATGCAATTTCCAGGTTCATGCAGGAGTTACATGAGCTACATTGGAAGGTTGCAAAGTGTATCCTTCGATAAGTACATGGAACCATCACCTTTGGGATTCATTATGCAAAAGACTCTACATTAGATCTCATTGGGTTCATTGATTATTATTGGGATGGTGATAACACTGATCGCAAGTCCACATATGGTTACTCACTTAGTCTTGGTTTCAGGCCTATCTATTGGTCAAGCAACAAGCAGGCTGCTATTACTCTATATTTAGCAGAGGAATAGTACAGAGGGGTAGTTAACATAACCATTCAGACTATGTGGCTACAACATTTTTCTCACTGAGTTGGACATTTAGTTTCATCGACTGATTGCCATTTGGTGTGAACACCAGAGAAATTTGAAGTTCTGAAGAGATCCAGTTCAAAGGCAATGGATGAAGCACATAGAGATCCAAATGCACTACATTCAGGACTTAGTACATGAGAGGATCATAGACCTACAATTAAGTCTTTCAGCAGAACAAATGGCATGCATCTTCACCAAGACCTTCACTGAGCAGAAGTTCCATTCTCTGTGAGATCGTCTTGTAGTGAAGGACACAATTTCCTAGCAACTATTATTTCTTCTTTTTACATACATTGTACCTTTAGTGGGGTGGTTTCCCATGAGGTTTTCCCTCATTCCTCACTTTATTTCATTGTATTTTTTGTATTTGGGTACCTAACATGGCCTCATTATCGGGACCCATTATTTATTTTCACCATAGTGATGTTCAGGGGGGGGTGTTGGAGTTACTTCACACACACCTAGGATTTATTTTTCCTAATGTTTTTCCTATGTTTATTAGCCTTTATCTAGTCTACTAAAGTTTAGGGAGAATATTCCTCTAGGAGAATATTCTCTTTAGTTTTCACTTTAGTTTGACTAGTTGAGTGGATTCTAGATGATGCATTGGTTATGTCACCATGCAAAATTGGGATCATCACCAGCTAATGCGCATTGTCCTTGGGATCATCACCAGGATAGTGCATTACCCTTGTTTCTGTAATCTCCTCCTCACTCCACTATGTTTCAGTCAGTTAACTGAAGACTGGTATACTAGTTAACTCAGCTAGGTGGCATTTCACTCTCGTAATTTCCCGAGAGACTAGACCGGGTGGCAGTTCACTCCTATAATTGTTGGTTTTTGTCCAGATCACTCTAGACCACCACTATGGTGCATTGGATTCGCCTCTAGTGTGCATTGGTTGAGTTATATAGAGTATATCATGCGTAAATTATTTATTATTCATATGGTTAATGAGAATTCTTCCATTATTTATCTCTTGCTTCTTCTTTCTCAATTTCTCTATGCAAATGTGTGTGGTATTTTTTATCTATATCTATTCTATGTAGGTTAAACACATTTAAAAATAGAGTAGTAGAGATATTTGGGATGCTTGTTTCTCCTTTGGATCAAAGGATGAAATACCTTGGATTTTTTCTGAAACCGAATGATTATAGAGTAAACGATTGGCATTGGCTACTCCAGAAAGTGGAGAAGAAGATTGAACATTGGACAAGTAGATGGCTCTCCCTGGGTGGTAGATTGGTTCTAGTCAACTCTGTTTTACAAAATATGTTGGTTTATTGGCTCTGTTTAGCAAAGGTGGCTTTGAATATTATTGATAACATCAGTCAAATATTCTCTAGATTCCTATGGAAAGGTGCTAAAAAACCCATTGGGTTTCATTTAGCCATTTGGGATTTGATTACAAGGCCAAAGGATTTGGGAGGATGGGGAATTCATAACTTGAACGGGTTTGAAAAATCACTGGATGCAAAGTCCCTTTGTGGGGGGTTGTTTGGACTCTATCCATGGAGCAAGGTTTTGATCAAAAAGTACTTGAAAGGTGTTGAGGTTGTATTTTGGTTGTGCATTGATAATAACAAGTTTCCTATTGCTTCTAAATTTTGGAAGAATTTTATGGGTTCTTTGCATGTAGTGAATAGGTGGCTGGCATGGTCAGTTGGGAATGGGACTAGGGTTCATATTGGACAAGACCCTTTCATATGTTTTTATCACATGTACAAACTGCCAGATGCTCTAGTTCGACATTTGAATGACCTACATGTATACTCCTTGGCACATATCACATACACATCTTCTTTAAATTCTTCTAATACACAAGATTGGCTTTTAGCAGTGGACCTTGGATTGGAGGGTGAGATGGCTATTGAATGGTCTATCTATCTGGAAATGTTAATAAATAGTGGTGTTACTATTAAAAATGATGTAGACCTCTTAGTCTAGACATGGAATAATTTATTGCGAACAGTGACTACCAAATTAGCTTATCATGCTCTTACAACTCATGATGTGGTGGAGGATTTAGTTTGGTGGTACCAAGAATTGTGGAAAGTTAAGCCTCCATACAAGTTAATTCTCTTTATGTGGCTCTTCTTAAAGGATCATGTCCTCACTAGGGTAAATTACAAGCTCAAGGGGGTTATAGGTCCCTATGTTTGCACTCTCTGCTTGAACGAAGAAGATTATACAATGCATTTGTTTTTTCAGTGTTCAATTTCACAATCTATATGGGAAAATGTCTAGAATAAAATAAAATTAGAGGGATCTTGGAACATGCCTACTTTAGAAATAAATCTTCATAGCTAGTTTATTTCATCTCCTAGACACAGGGTAGTTCCATTTATTTTTCTTGAAGGAATTTGGCATCATAGGAACAAAATATTGTTTGACGATTGTGCTAGGAATGATGTGGCCACCACCTCAAGAATAGTGTTGGCTATGAAGAATTTTCCCATTCGAAAGAAAGGTGAATGCATTGATTTCATTTTGAACCCAGTTTATTTTGATAATAATCCTATTGGGTTCTTTTATGGCGCTACACAAAGAGGCATTTGTGGTGTAGGAATTGTATTGAAGTTCAAAACCAAACATTTCTTCAAAGAACATTTTGTTGTTGGTGTTGGCACTAATACTAAGGAAAAACTTATTGGATTATGGGCCCTCCTCTCTATTGAAAATGGATGTCACATTGAATATTTAATGGTGGTTGGTGACTCGAGGGTTTTCATAGACTGGTTGGATGGGAAGTCTCAACTAGAAGCACTCAACTTAAGGCCATGGAAGGTGAAGATTCAGGAACTAAAAATTCAATTCAGATGGTTGAAGGGTCTACATGTACATAGACAGTTGAATTCAATGGCAGACTACCTTTCAAAACTAGCACTGGAGAAGAATTTTGGGTGGCTCCATTTCGAGGAGGTCTACAAGGATTCTCTGATAATCTATGGTCAATTTTATATCTTCTAAGTCTAAGGACAGTGTGTTTCTTTTGTTTTTGTCAAGAACATCGTCACATTTTTGTAAATTTATGAAAAAATCATCTTTTGTAAGGTTTATTATCAATGAGGACATAGTATGAAGGACATATTTCTTTTTGGATTGTCTCAAAGCATAAATAGACTTATTTGTATTTTGGGAAGTTTTGGGAAGTTTCCTTTGATTCAATATTAAATAACAATGAAAATTTTTTTCCAAGGGAAACAAAATTTAATCAATGTAATAATACACATATAAACACATGAATATTTTCCTTAAGATAGACACACTATATTAGCATTGGAACAACTTATTTGAGAGAATATCTCAACTACACACCAAACTAGGAGCTAACAAGTCGGAGAGAATCTCTCATAGCCAACTAATCTATTAACCTCTTGGAATAAAAAGTGCTAAAGTAGAGACAAAGTTTACTTTACAATGACCAATACAAGAAAAGCCACAATCTTCTTATATAATCAAATATCACACATGAAGCTATAAGACAGGTAGGACTTAATAATTCCAATACTCTCCCTTAACAAGTACTTGTAATAGGAAGTCTTTTATGTACATGGCTCATTCAACTTATTGATGGAATCCCCTTGGATGTGCAACCAATTCCATCAACATTCCAAGAGATAAATATTGCAACAAATGCAACAAATCTTTGCTAACATTTGACCCTTGAGTCTTACCTCATTCTGACACACATAAAAACTTGTATACAGATTTATGATCCCATATCATCACCCTGAGTCCACAACCAACATATAGTCCACTCATAGATAATTAAACCATCACATGACCACTTCATCCAAGTGTTATAAAAATCCTTATATAGGTGAATATAATTCCCCTTTGGGGAAATTCAATAGGTGGTCATTTCAAATATTCAACTTGACTATGCCATATGGACATACAACAGTTTCCCTAATGCTCAAGCGAGATCTAGTGGCTGGTTCAACTTATGTGCTCAAACATGTGGATGCACATCCAAATGTTCTATTTAATTTGCACTCAAATATTCATCATATAGACCAAACCTCCCAACTTGGACACACCATAATTGGGGTCATCTAATTTTCATCTTGGACACACCAAGATATCCTCCATTCAATGATGACACACCAAGCAAACTATCAAATTGAACAAAATAATAAATTTATCTATCTTAACTCAAACACACCAAGAAAGCGATTAAATCAGACACACTAAGTAATCCTCAAACTATTGGTATCACAACAGATGAATCTTTTGACACTAACTTTCACTGTGACACACGCAATAATGAATCTACACATTATGATCCATTTACTAATCCTAGACATAAATAGGAAAAAATGGATTCCATATTTGCGTAGATCCAAGATTCTGTGACACACATGAAAGCTTAGGATCTAGAATAACACCATTGCTTTCTCTACTACAACTCTGATTTTTCTATCCAATATCACACTATCCTCAATAACCAATTGGCTATAAATCACTATTCCATTACATGGATCTATGACAAACAATAAATTTGATTAACATAACACTACTAGAAACACCTCTAATGAACATCGCCTTCAAGAAAAATGACTCCACATAAGATGGTTACAATAATTTTTTTTTGTTCAAACCATGTAAGTCGTAACCAGGGAAAAAATTAAGGATATGATATTTATCATAGAGTTTATAAAGGTAAGAGAATATTGTATTCAATTTCCATTTTAAGTTTGGAGAGTCATTCATTTTTTTTATGGAAAAGTATACCAACGTTGCAAATAATTCCTTATTGAAAAAAATCATTAGGAGAAATTTTCTAATTACATTATTTACAATGGACGAATATTTATGACGAGTGTTTCTTGTGTTGGGTAAATATTGTCATTGTCAATTTTATCAATGTTATATCTAATATGCATATTCTATTGCAATTTACTTATTATATGAGTGTTTCTCGTTGTAGTATTACATGTGCATGTTTCAAAACATTAATATAGGATTGGACACCCATGGATATTG